>ARYC01025446.1:0-30189 GCA_000711775.1 Oxytricha trifallax
TTAAACTATGTTGACATATCCTTACCTATTAATTAGGAGCGAAGAACTTTCCTACACAAATTAATAAGTCAAATTTCCCCTTTTTCGATTGAATTTAATCAATTAAAGAGTAAAGCTTTTTTACTTCACCATTGACGTTTCCAACTACGATTCTATAGATAAATAATTTAAGGAACATAAATTTATGTGGAATATTTTTTAAACTTCAACTCGATGGGAAGTTTGAATGATATATATCTAAATAAAATTGTATATCATGGGTTTACATTTTTTATTTTTGTGCGTATGATTCTTTATCTTCCATTATGTAATAATTAGTATTATTATAATTAATGAATCTAAATTGATTAATTTATAAGCTCACTATTTTGCGAGATTCAATCTTTAAATTGTAAAAATTATCTTAAAAATATCCAATATTATAATATTAATATCTGTACAAAAATACATTCAAAATCTAATATGAATACTGCTTATCTAAATTTATTATAAAAAATGGAATAATTTTACTTATTTCTTTAATTAATAAATAAAATATGCTAGTTATATAAATTTGCTACATAAACTGGTTCAAAAGCATCAGGAATGCCATGTCCTTATACTTTCGTAACAAAAACAGTACCATAATTCTTAGTAAAAGCTATCAGAGGTCCAAATCAATCTCAATTCATAATTCCATCAGCAATCAAAATATATATTTACTAATATTTATGAAGTTAATTTAATAAAATATAAAAAGTATAACTATCTTAAATATATGCTTATTTAATTTTGTAATATGAAATTATAAAAATTTCAATGAATCACTATAATTTTAATATATACAGTATTATCAAATTTTGATTAAATAGCTCTGTTGCTTGGCTACTAGATAACAAAATACTTAGTCTGGAAGCATAGAAACAGAAAATTATGCGCTAGATCAAGACAGATACTAGATGAAAGAAACGCCAAAACCTATAAATTTATAGAAGTAGATCAGAGCAAGGAGGATTTAATCTTGAGTTTATATAGTGTTGCTGCTATTAGACATGGATATTTTGAATAAAAGTACACTGTCGAGGAAGTTGTTGTGTTATTTATAAGAAACATGATTAATGTGAATGTATGTTTATTTAGTTGTCACTGTATTTGCAAAGAGATGCAGTACAATTGGTAGAAGACTATGTCTGTCTACTGTTGAATTGATAGATAAAGCATTGGAAACAGCGAAACTGCAAGATATTACTTTAAGTGAGGCTATTCAAAATGGAACTACCGACTAGCTCCCACCCTTGTTTGGCATCCCTATTAGTGTCAAAGATAATGTAAGTTAATACCAATGTCTTGAGTAATCTTATAGATCAATACAAAAGGGGATAGAAATACAAGAGGTGCTTAGTATCTTTAGGAGTATATTGCCCCTGAAGATGCTCTCAGTGTTTTAATTAATATTATTGTTACTTTCTTCAAGAAAGCTGGAGCGATCATATTGGTAAAGGGAAATATGGGTTAGGTTGGTTTCAGTATTCACACATCCAATTGGATATGGGGAACAGCTCAAAATCCACATGACACTTCAAGAACCTGTGGAGGCAGCACTGGAGGAGACGCAGGTCTGGTAGCCGCTAGATGTGTACCTCTTGCTTTGGGTGCAGATATAGGAGGTAGTTTAAGAATTCCAGGTGCATTCAATGGAGTATTTGCTTTCAAACCTAGCGGATAAAGATGTACCCTAAAAGGATAAATGGCTGCTTGGATCGTACCCTCAACTTTCAATCATATCTTAGCTTCCTAAGGTCCACTCGCTCAATGTGTTGATGACCTCACTATAGCTTTTAAGTTACAGCTTAATCCAGATGTTCATCATTTCGATCACAGGATAGTCCCCAGTGTCTTTAGAGAAGAGGATTATCAAAGCGCCCTAAATGGTGGGTAAAGAAATATGCGTATTGGCTATTACTAATCACTCGAAACTGTACCCGCTTCAGCAAGTGTAAGGAGAGCTGTAGCTATGGCTAAGGACGCCCTTGAGAAGCAAGGCTACGAGCTAGTGCCCTTCACTCTCTCCAAAGAAGAAATACTCACATTCAGGAGAATCATGATAAAATATATGTATTCTATATTTTATTTATATTGTTGATAACTATTGCAGCTAATATGTCAGGAATTCCAATTGCATAATAAATGGATGAAATTGGTGAGAGTAGAGTTTAAGTCTATGAGAAACCTGTTCGACTATATTACATGAATAAATTTGCAATAACAAGATACATCTATCACGCATATACTATAAATTTATACTAAATTTTTATAAAATATTTCTTGACTATATCTATCAAAGTTTACATGAGATTTATGGGTATAATTAACTAAATTTATAAATTAGTTTAATCTATATTTACATAATGAATAAGATTCA
This sequence comes from Oxytricha trifallax, assembly GCA_000711775.1. Taxonomy (NCBI): domain Eukaryota; phylum Ciliophora; class Spirotrichea; order Sporadotrichida; family Oxytrichidae; genus Oxytricha; species Oxytricha trifallax. The sequence continues at coordinate 2,402 of ARYC01025446.1, forward strand.
AATCATTTTTTGTTATAATGAGAGATAGAGTGAATATGCAAGTATATGGGAACCCAATACACCAGATTAAATAAGTGACCTAGTAAGATTAAGAGATTCTTGGCATGATATTATGAAGGAAAAATGGAATCAATTAGGCATTTAAGCTTTTAAATTTATTCTTAATCAGTGCACTTTCCATATTTATAGAGTTATGATAGTTTATGCCAATAATTTCATATAATCATAATTGAGTTTAAGCTTTGATATGCCCAATTTACCCACATTGTGCTTTTAAACTAGACAACAGTGAAGACATGAATAGCCACCTAGATTACAGCTTTATTTGGAATTTATTAGCATATCCCGCAGGCCTAGTACCTGTAACATAGGTTACCCAGAAAGACATTGATTAACACTTTGACGAGAGAAAATAATAAGCTTTTGACATGGATTTTAAGTAAAAATTTAGACTAGATAGTTGGGATTAAGCTCTTGATTATGATATTAAAGATAGTGAAGGTATAAATGTAAAATATTAAGTATTTAATTATGAATATTGTAAAGTAATAAATTAAGGTATGCCGATTGGGGTCTAAGTAGTAAGCTAAATACATTAAGATGAAAGAGTTTTGGGTGTAATGAAAGCTATTGATGATGAAATTAAATTTAGAAAATATGTTTATAATCCATAACAAGCTTGCAACTCTTTGAAAAATAATACACTTATTTGATCTTTGTAATATTAATACCTCTCTTCTTAATTTGAATTTTGAATTATAAAACCAACATATAAACATTTTTATTTATATCATAAATGTGAGATGTGCTGTAGCTATGGCCAAGGACGCCCTTGAGAAGCAAGGCTTTGAGCTAGTGCCCTTCACTCTTTCCAAAGAATAAATACTCACATTCAGGAGAATCATGATAACCCTGGTGGCTAATCATACCCTAGGACCCATAGCAAGAATCATTTTGAATAGTAACGAGGAATTGGCTACTGTTTACAGACAATCAGCTGCTTTCTTCTTTTTACCTAATTGCTTGAAGCATCTCGCTTTGTTGTTGCTTAAGGTCACTGGTAAAAATTAAGGAAAAAATGATAATTACATTCAGGTTTATTTTTAAAAGTTTAACAAGAGACAAGCTGAGTATGCATAAAACTGCTTCGTTGAGAAAAAACAAGATTTAGATTCATTGGTGAATTTGAGAGAATAATGGCATGATATTATGAGACAAAAATGGAATGACCTTGGTATCTAGGCTTTGATCTTCATTAGTTTTTTATATTCACGATTATAATCTGCCCAATCTATCCTCACGTTGCCTTCAAAATCAAGAACTAGCAGGTAATGAATAGTCTCTTGGATTATTCCTTCCTCTGGAACCTTTTGCACTACCCTGCTGGATCTCTCCCAGTAACTCAAGTGAAGCATGAGGAGACAGTGGATCCAGAAACTAAAGAGAATTAAGTGGATTAATCGTGAATTTTAGAAATATATGCAAGTGAATATATGAAAAGTATCGTTTAAAGCATCAATATCAGTCTTAATGTCTTCTAATTCTCCTCATCTTCTTGATTTTCAACTTTTCTTGTACTTGCTGAAATCACGAAGAATATTCAAGTTCCATTCCTGATCTTGTGGTCGTCAAAACCCCCAGTACTAGAGGTGCAGCTGCTGTAACCTCAGCTACTTCTAGGTTTCAGAGTACTGTATCAAGATTCTTGAAGAAGGAGAAGACTCCATTATGTTTAGATAGAATTTAATGATTTTGAGAAAATAAATAAATTAAATCATTCTTGGCTTTAATTAATAAATATCATCCTAAAATTAATAAAAACATCTCTAATTAAATTTCTCTATAAATTAAAACTATTAGTCAAAACACTTATGTTAAAGCATTAAAACTCAAAAAGTTTTAATAAGAATGATTTAATTTATTTATTATCTCAAAATCATTAAATTCTAACTAAACATAATGGAGTCTCCTCCTTCTTCAAGAATCTTGATACAGTACTCTCAAACCTAGAAGTAGCTGAGGTTACAGCAGCCGCACCTCTAACACTGGGGGTTTTGACGACCACAAGATCAGGAATGGAACGTGAATATTCTTCGTGATTTCAGCAAGTACAAGAAAAGTTGAAAATCAAGAAGATGAGGAAAATTAAGAAGACATTAAGACTGATATTGATGCTTTAAACGATACTTTTCATATATTCACTTGCATATATTTCTAAAATTCACGATTAATCCACTTAATTCTCTTTACCTACTAAGATGGTTTCAACGATCCATGGACTAAGGTGATCAGGGATGATATCAAGGATAGTGCAGGCATGCCAATCAGCGTCTAAGTAGTGGGTAGAACCCATTAAGATGAGCTGGTACTCGGAATCATGAAGGCAATTGACTAAGAGATTGGCTACATTAAGAAATAAGGAGGTGAGAAAGAAATCATTGAGGATGGGCCAAACAAACAAGATTGAAATGTAAAGCATATTTCGAGTATTTTTGATTTCTTAAGATAAAAGAATAATCTTATATATTAAACAGTAACAACAAATTAATTTAAAAGATTTGTAAATTAACATCGTAAATCTAAGTACCATAATTTAAATGATATAATCTCTTCAGTTTTATTGAGTTTTTTAGAATTAAATTTTGTTTTCAAGAGCCTTCATAATTCCAAGAGCTGTTTCATCCTCCCAAGGAAGCGAGACAACTGAAACTCCAACTGGCATGCCAGTTGCACCTTCTAAATCTTTCTTCATGAAATCAGTCCACAAGTCATTTACTAGAATATAAAAAGTACTTTGGTAAAAATGAATACTAAACTAATATGAATTATAGGTGTCTTGATACTCTTTTGTTTCTGATTCAAGAACTTCAGTTACTGGAACTACTCCTTGTGGGTAGTGAAGGACTTTAAATAAAAATATAAGACACTCCATATGCTAACATAGTCTAAAAATACACCCATATCTCCGGCATATTTTGCTTGGAAAGAGCAAGTAGGGAAAACAGGAATTAATAAAGCTTCAATGCCAGCATCCTGCCATTTTTTCAACATGCTAATTTGCAATTAACTCTGTTACATAATTAAACCATCTAATTCACTTTCAGACATTGGCCTTACGTTTTAAATACCATCTACAACTCTTTAGTTATGATTGAAATATGGCAAAAGCGTATATTTTATATTAGAATGAAATAATTATACCTGTTATTCTTAAGAGGTACTTAAGAGCACCTCTTGTGAAGGAACTAGCCTTTAAAACCTTGCCACTAATTTTATAGCAATCAAGTGGCTCTTCGTAGTTTCTCTCAAGGGTATCAAATAATGGGCCGATCATTTTATTAACTAGGAGTCCTGCCATAATATTTCTTGCAGTTTTAGTTTCCTCTGGAGTTATCTCAAATGGAACAAGTTCATAGCCATCGTCTTCTAAAGCCTTCTTGGATATGTTAAAAGCTCTTTCTACAGCTTGAGTCACTGGCATAGTAGTGAGATTACCGCAGTAGCCAATTTTAACTTTCTTATCTAGAGCATTCTGATAGAGCTCTTATCTGAAAACTGTAGGTGCTTGGAATGGATCGTATCTATTAACACGTGGGTTCAATAGGACCTCCATAGAAAGCTTTAGATCGTTGACTGATCTGCCGAGTGGTCCGATTGTTGCATGAATTTAAGTGAATTAGGTAAAGTTGTTGTCGAGAGCACATCTGTGTCCCTTTGTAGTCACTCTCCAGTTTGTTGGCTTGAATCCATACACTCCATTTTAATCCACAAATATTTCCCCAAAATATTAATGTTCTATTTATTGCTATTATTAATTTACAAATTTAAAATATATAGAATTGATGTCATTTATTAGTATAAAACCCCCTAAGAGATTTGATGGAGATCGAAAGTTAAAGTGTGAGACTATCTGATTAGCATACGCCTTTGTGTTAATGTTTGAAAATCATTAAAATAAAATTACTATTATAAATTTTAGGACTGTACTGTTTATTCATTTTATCCGAGAAAATTCAAGTAAAATAATATACTTTATATACGTTCTAATTATTTTTGCTTTATTTAATTTTTATTTATTATTAACCCCAAATTATATTGAATTTTTAAGCAAAAATCTTATAAATTATAATTTTAAAAATAATAAAATATAAAATGTCTTATTTTTTGATTGTTTAATTGAACAAAGCTGGAATTCTAATACTACCGCCAATATCTGAACCTAAAGCAAATGGAACACATTTAGATCCCACTAGACCTCCATCACCTCCAGAGCTTCCACCACAAGATCTATTATTTTGAAATGGATTCTTTGCAGTTCCCCAAACATGATTCTCGGAGTGAAGAGAATAAGCAAGCTAATAATATGAAATTAATTATTTTATAAGAGTCAGATAATTATTTATGACGTCAACAGGTAAATTGAAAGTAAACAATGATTCTACTTACTTATGGAACATTTCCTCTAACAAGTAAAATTGCACCAGCTTCTTTGAACAATCTTAAAGCTGGAGCATCTTCTGTGAATCTCTACTCTGACAAGAATTCACAGCCAACTGTCACGACCTTGCCTTTTTATTCAAACTAAAATCAATTAATATTGCAATCCATCTTCTTACAAGCTCTTTCACAGAGATAGGAATTCCATGCATAGGAGGCAGCTTTTCTGCTTCATTCTTTTGAATTGCTTCAAGTCTTTGAGCGTCACAAATCTTCGCTATTTCTTGGGCTTCCTCGAAGTTTTCTTCAGCTGAGAGGCATAAGTCTCTACCGATAGTTTGGCATCTATTTCCAAATACATTTACCAAATCAACACTAGTGAATGTGCCCTTAAGTAACTCCTCTCTTAAACTTTTTAATTAATAATTATTAAGATAATACTGACCAAAATAACTTAAACCAGTTACATCTAATGATAAGATGAGTTCTTCCTGATCAACTTTTGCAAATTAATGAGTTTTATTTAACTTTGAATCTCTCAACTTTTTACTCTTCGCTTTAATTTGACAGTTTCTGTATATCCAGTATGAGTAAATTAATTTACTAATTTATATTTGAAAATTTTAAGTAAATTTTATCATATTTACTTAACCATTTCGTACCCAGCATAGATTGATGCTCCGTAAATAGCTAATTTTTAGACTTTATGGCCTTAAATATCTTTATCAAGTATTGTTCTTAACATATTTTTATATAATATTGAATAATTAATTTATTAAAGATAGATAGATATTTATTTGAAATTTCACTAAAAATGATATGATAAATCTAATCAATATTTGATTGATTAATTTAATGTTAATTGAATAAGTTGGAAAATTCATTTTTTATGGCATGTAAAAATTAGCAAAATTTTTTATTAAGAAATTCAATAAATGTGATTTAATGGACTAGTTAAGTATTTTTCATATACATGTTAAATAATATCTATATATATTTATATATCTTAAAATAATAAATATATCTTTAATGTATTAATCGCAAAATAAGTCTTTTTATGTAAAAAATCACCTTATCTTATTATCGATAAAATACATAAAAAATAGGAGAAATAGAGAAAGTTTAATCTAGAATGAATTTATTATGCGATAACTGTCATTTATTTGGAGCTTCTCCAATCTAAGTTTAATATGCAGTGGTTTAAAAATTAATATTATATATGTCAAAGATGGACTCGAAATCAATAACCTTTCTTTATAAATAGATTTATAGATTAATTCAAAACAGAGTTAGCGCGTTCCGCTTCAGAATTAAAAGAAGGCAATAGTACGAGACTCTCAAGGAAAAAGTAATTTTGCTTGATTCAGAGAATAAGCAGCTAAAATCAAAGGTAGGTAATTAATACCAAAACTTAAAAATTCGTGCTCAACTTTAATATTAACTGTATACTTAAAGGAAAACTAAGAATATGATTTTAGATAATAACGATTGCTTTAGGTCACACAGTTGAGACTTTATATCGACAAAAATCTGAGAGAAATAATGCAGCTTGCTCCAGTAGTGTAAAAATATTCCAACAAGTAAACTACTTTGCTACTTTAGCAACTGTATTTATTGCAGGGTGAGATTGGCTAGTGCTAATTATTATCAGGATTCAAAAGCAAGTAAAAGTAGCAGCTTAAGGGTAGTTAAATTGTATTATTCTATCAAAATCAATCATTTTCATGCAAATACTCTTCAACTATTCATTCAGACCACTCATCGGCAACTTTGAAACCTGAAATAAATTATATATCTTACTCGTATCAATAAATTTTAAGTCTACATCATTATTATATTCAACACTTGTATATTAAACCTTCATAATATCAAAGTGAATTTATAAATTAACAAATTAATGCCAGTTAAAATTTATTAAGTTTCATTCTAGATTATAATTTCTCTATTTCTCCTATTTTTATGTATTTTTTATCGATAATTATATTTATGTGTTTGTAAGTTTTTAGCATTTCACAATTTATGTAAATTCAAATTTGTACAAAAATTTGAAAATGTATGCATTTATATACTTTACTTTTTAATCTAGAAATAAACTTAAAATTGGGGAATATTTCAAATTATTAAATAAAGAATGAATCAAACAATTTCTGAATAAATTTACCTATCTAAGCATTTTTTTACCAATATAGAAAGGAAATCAAATGTTCTTGGTTCAATATTTGGGGTGTTTCTTGAATTATATGCCCTCTTCAATAGCTTTCATAACTCCAAGCACAGTTTCATCTTCCCATGCATGTCCCACAATTGAAACACTGACTGGCATGCCCTTTGACCCCTTGATATCATTCTTAATAGCTTAATTTCTTAAATACACTTTAAATCGGTGAATATGAAGGAGTGCAAAAATGAATTCATAAAATGAACAAGCTTCAGTCCAATTATCGTTAATTCCATCATCATATCTTTGATCCTCTCCTTCAAGCACTTCAGTGATTGGCATGACTCCTACTGGGAAGTGAGTGATTGTGAATATAGCCATATAGTCGAAAAATCCGCCCACTTCACCTGCATTCTTTGCTTAAAAGGCTGTGATTGGGTAGGCTGGTACAACTAGGGCGTCAATGTTGTGTTATGCAAATCTTCCTTGAATGTGCTTATATAATTAAATGAATTTATAAAAGGCACTATTTTCACGTATGATTAATTACAAGTAAAATTGTTTAAGTTATAAAAGGCAACTTATCTCTTCATCAAGCCTTCAATTTCATCATTAGTTCTTGGCTTGAATAATCTCATATTATAAGCCATTCTCTTGTTTCCTTTCATGCTAAAGATTTTAATTCATTAATGCATCAAATTATATATTATAAGATCCATCTTATAACGTGCTGTAATGCAGGATTCATAGTAAAAAAGTTGTAAAGCTTTTAAGTTCCTGGCATGGGTTTCTCATAATTATCATTTAATCTTTTCACCACATTTAAGGTAATAAAGTGTGCTACTAATCCAATGAAGATTTCCTTAGCTTCCTCAACTTCTTCTTTAGTAAATGTAAATGGCACCATTGTGAAATTAGTTTTTATAGCTAATATTTACTAATTTACACAATAAACGAATTTCTTTTTAACTTTATAATTTTTTTGAAACCTTTCTGTTCTAGAGTATCTTTGACCATTCTAATTGCGTTTTACATTGAGAGACATGCCTCTACAGTGGGTAGAGTAAAGCAATAACCGATTCTATGGTCACCAGTAAGTGCTTTATCAAAAGATTCTTATTTAAATGGCAATGGTGGGGTAAAGATGTCTCTTTTGTGGATGTTAGCCTATTAGAATGTTTTGAATCCTATAACTAGATCAATAAAAACAAATTTTATACTTAATATTTTAATTATTAAGATCATTGACTGATTTTCCCATTGGTCCAACTGTAACTTTAATCTATGTAAAAGCCATGAAATTATCTTTTAATGCACCTCTTATGCCTTATTCTGGCATTCTCCAAGGTGTAGGTTTCAGTCCAAAGACACCGCAAAATGATTCAAAAATAAGTACTTTATGATTTAAATGAGGAAGGGATTCTAATACTGCCCCCGAAATCAGTACCAACTGAGAATGGAACACATCTAGCAGCCAGAAGGCCTGCGTCACCTCCTGTGCTGCCACCGCAAGATCTTGAATGATCGTATGGATTCAGTGCATCTCCCCAAATTCTATTAGTTGTATGAATAGCACCAGCTGCCTTAAAATAATCGAAATATTCTTTGGAATTCACTTTTTTAAAAGTCATTAAAAATAAATTAGCCTGAGGAGTGTTACCTCTAACTAGGATGATAGCGCCTTAATCTTTAAGAAGCTTAACGATACCGCCATCTTCTTCGTAAACCTTATTAGTCATAAATTATGTGCCTAAGGTGCTCATATATCCTTTTTGCTCAAACTATAATATTCTTGGGTTCAATATATATGCAGATAAAAAGTATTTTTGCTGGAATTATTCTTAGCCTATCTACTTACCATATCTTTTAATAAAATAACATTGAAAGTGTCAAATATAAAATTTTCATAAATTTTATAATCAATATAGCAAAATCTTTGATACTGATGGGTATACCATGTAACAAAGGTAATTCATCCCCTTTGCCGTTCTTCACCGCTTCATGTCTCTCCTTATCTCTAAGCCTGGAGATTTCAACAGCCTCATCAAAGCACTCTTCAGCAGTGAGATTGAGCTGTCTTCCGATTGTGTAGCACCTCTTTGCGAACACATGCACGAGGTCTTCACTTGTAAATTCTCCACGTAACAAACCTAGTCTTAATTGGGCTAGGTCCATGTCTAGGATTACCTCTGCTTTCACTGGATCGATGTGCTTGAATTCAAAGCGTTAGGCTTTCTTGGCTTCTACAATTAAATGTAAACGTGTTTTAATGTAAATTAAAGTTTTAATTTCGAATAAGCAAAATAAATTTTTTTCAAATTTCAAGAACTGAGATATTTTTGGTTGCTTCCTGAAAATAAATCAATTTATATATTATTGAATAGCTCTGGCCTTGGCTTCAAGTTTGCGGTTATGGTAGTTCCAATGCATAGATCTCACAGTCTTCTGTAATAGATGTGCTCCGACAAACAAAAGCAACACTTTTGTGTAAGTCAACCCAGTAAGGTACTCCTAAGATTACACTAATAAGCTTTTTGTACAAATTTATTTATCAAATAAATATATAAGAGTTCAATTATACATATATATAGGCAATTAAATTTCTAATAGATTTAAATCAAGAATAATTAAAAGCTTTCCATGATTACCAAAAGATATATTTTAATTTTATAAGATAATCTCTATCACAATTTAATGAAATATCATGACCATAAATCGAAAATATAAATCTGTTTTTTGTGTTATATTACTGTCAATTTCTGATTTTTTTTCACTAATTTCCTGAAATTATAAGTTATTACAGTATTTACTTAAATAAGAGTAATTTGAAATGAACAAATTAAATAAAAGTTTAACTCAAATCTTGGGTGGGAAGTGATGCATATCCTAGTTTTGATTGGGATCTAGTCTCTTTCTTTCGTATTCTAACACAATTTTATCGATTTATTCAAACTGCAACTCCCATCTGCTGTCGTATAAGAACTGTCTAAGATCAAACCTGTTATCATAGTAAAACAAATATAATATTCATTATATATTATATAAAAATTTTACATTTTGCTTGAGGAAAATACTTATAGTTATATATTCACAACAAAAACCTATATACATGTTATTCCAAATACTTAATTGAAATATAATCATCAGTTCCATAAGCTTCAGCATGGTATGAAGGGGTAATAACAGTCATCTTATGTCTATTGACACTATAGTAATAAAAGAATCTCTTAACTTTATCTGCAACTTCTCTGGGAGCCAAGTGTGGCCAATTGTACAGCAATCTTTCAAACATAGATAGCGGGCCACTCTTGAATATTTTACGTTGCTTTCCAAATTCATCCAGCTCATCATATGTCATACCCATATCTATCTCATCCAATTGATGTGACTTGACATCCCCTTCAATCATTAAACATAATAAGATAGTATCGGAGCAACTTATTTGTTTGAGAAAAGTATAATGAAAGGTCTAAGCTCAGCTGATGGTAGAGCTCCAGCAATTTCCGCAAGAACTGGGATCTTCAATTCATTTGAAAGATAAATCAAGGTTCTCTTTAAGTCTGATTTATTTACTCCTCCAATTGGATTAATATCTGCAGAGGAGCAATCATATTTCGTCATGTAGCCTCTTAACGATTCACAAATATTTGAGGTGCCTAAAACAAGCAAAAATCCTTTTTCATTTTAAGTCCATGGTACAAGTTGAGCCATTAGATATGAGATTCATAAAAATTATTTTGGAATTATAAAAAACGTTTAATGTAGAGTTATTTATGAGATGACCATTCTAACTCTAGCTTGAATATTTTAAAGAGCCAAATCCTCTATATTAGACCCACCTTGAGATTCAAATCTAGGGTTTTTATTTGTTGCATTTTCAAATACTTTAACAATTCCTTCGTATGCTTCATCAATTCCAATATTGAAATGAAGTGCATTAATCTCTTTAGCCAATGTTTCAGCTCTCTTTAAAGTTTCCTTGCTACTATGCTTAGTCGACAGGTAGCTTGTAACAAAAATCTTATTCACAATATCCTAGTATCTCTTTGGGGTGAACTATGGCTCCTTAATGACTCTCCTCAAATCCTCTAGAGATTCTGTGTCACCATCGTTCATTATACTATCGAATAGCATTTTTGACATGTTTGCGACAAGAGCTGCTACAGATGCTGAATCTGCTCCACCAGAGAGTGGTAAGAAAAAGCCTCTTGCATTAAAAAATATAATTTTAGTGCACCAGATCTCCTAAGATAGTCCCACATCCATAGAGGTGGTCCACCAGAAATTTCTTGTTCTGGTGTTAGAAATACCAGAGGTGTTTGTTTTGATAAGGATTTCTCAGTTAATTTAGCGATTGGAATATCAGCAAAAACTTCAGTAAAGGGTTTAGCCTTAGCTGATTGTACATTTCTACTTTAGTTTCCCATTCTGTAAGATCTCACTTCATCAAGATCTAAGACCCCAATCTACACATCTACATCTCCTAATGAGAACTATTTCTCGATTGAGTAAATCTTTCCATTCATGCAAACCATAGAAGAGCCATCATAGTAGACACGACCTCCATCATTTCCTTTTTGATTGGCATACATGTATATAAAACCCCATAGATCAATTAAGATATGAGAATTGGAGTTAAGAACTGTTAGTTTAAAAATTATCAATTTTTGGTTGAGATTAAATATAATTTGCCTAAAATAAATATTACACACCCTGATAGGATTATTTTATAATGACAATAAATCGAGCCTTTAGATTTAATAATTAGTCCAAACATTATAATAATACGCCAATAATTATTATAATTTTTAATTTAATTGTTCCTTACCCCAATCTTTATGTCTTAATTGATCTATGGGGTTTTACCTCCATTTCTAGCACTTGCATTCATGATCAATGCTAAACGAGTGTGTAATTTTCTAAGTTCATGATGTGATGCAGATCCATTAACTATAATTTCAACTCCATCTAGTCCATAATCAACATGCGGATTTTTTGGCACCCATAACTCTTCACAAGTTTCAACAGCTATCTTAGTGTCTTGAGTACGAATCACTGCATTACCAAAAAGAGTTGATTTTTGCCCCTTAATTTGTTGGATCTCTGGTGACAAGTAAAATTCTTCACAAGCTCTTCCTTCTTCTCTCATCCAAGCTGTAAATATATCTATTTCCATTTTAATTGCAGATATAATATTTTATAAAGTAAACCACCTGCTTTCTCTGTAGTTGTTACCTGAGGCTAGGTGAAGCTTGGGCCTAATGAGTAAAATCTCTTAGTTCAAGCAAATGACTCTGCAATTGTACAGAGTGTTCTTGTGAGACACTGGCATACCAATATCACAAATAATATCCTTGGTAAGCTCGTTATCTGCCAAGATATCTCTAAGTACTTGCCATGAATTATATTAAAATAAAACTTAAGGAATTCAGTTATATAATCTAAAGTCATTCTTGAATGTTTGACTGTATCAATTTCAAAGAAGTGATCTTCACACCCATATCCTGGCACTTCTAGCTCTGGACCGAGACGATAGGTAGCGCCTAGCATTTTAGCGATTTAAATGGATTTAATGATGTTTCTTTTATTTGTGTTGAATGACATTGCCCATTATATACATAAAAAATATTTTATAAAACAATTTACAATTTAATTAGTTATTGATTGGTTTAATTAACAAGTGGCAAGAATCGCATAAACTAATATTTAATTAATAAAATTGTTTAAATTTGAATAAAAAGTTTACTTTTTGTGCATTTCTGACGTATTTCTTTATTAAATTATAATAAGTGACTTTCAACTTTATTTGATATCATTAAAATCTAATCACTCCCATTTACCTCAACATATATTCAAATTTATGTCTATTAATGGTTTATAAATGTATTTTAATTAGTTTTTTTGTAACTTTTTCCCTAGTAATTTATATATACTCTTCTCATCACCCCGTTACTGATCCTTCTTTTCACTCTTAGAAGAACTTAGGGATCTCTCTGATTCTCTTCTCATACTCACTGTATTTAATCAAGTATATCATTTTGTAATGAATTTCAGGTGCGCCCTAGCCGGCTCCCACCACGTTCTTTTTAGTGCCATCCTGCATGGTCTCTCTGAAAGTGGTCTTGTAAGAGAATTATACCTCAGCGTGACGAGAGAACAATTCGTCTTCTGGCTTGTAGAACATTTTTGTGTTGCCTGTTTTTGGTTGCTCTTGTTAAGTCTGATTTTTGTTCTTTTTCAGATCCATGTTGTCAACTGTGCTAAAACAAAAATATAAGCAAGTATATATCAATAATATTTATGAAATAATGACTGTGTTGAAGTATTTTCGAGTGGGGAAATTTATGTTTTTAATTAAAAAAATGTGTACCTTGTGATGGCAAGAAGATATTCATAGTCGAATTCCCTGGGATCTTCAATATCATCCTATTTCTTTGTGAATTTAATATCCTCTGGGATTGAACTGTGAAGTTGAGGGGCTACCTCTTAAAATGGTAAGTTAACCATTCTCTCATTCAACAAAAGTCTTATTAATTAAACATAAAAAAGATTTAAAAATTCAAATTTTTATTTTAACAATTCTCTTGAATATAATAAAGTCCACAATTCTTTTTGAGTAGGATATTTTCAACAATTTATCTCTGCTTATCATTGCAATACTTTTCAGCTTTCTCAACTGCATACTTTATTATTGCCATATGATAATAAATATCTCATACGACTTATTTACTATATGATTTTAGTTTAATAAATAATTTTTTAATATCTATTGGAAACACTAATTCTGTTTCTGCCTCTTAGTCAAACTTAAAACTGTGGTGAAACCATATACATCCCTCTATGAATTGAGTTTATTAACAACTTTCTGGAATTCATCCTCGCTTAAATGCTAATATTGAGGGTCTTCCTCGGGGTTTGGGTCTATCGAGGAGGCCACGATGCTTCCAATGGAGATGCAATTTACTACTTGATCTGCTAAACCAGACATATCGAAAGATTCTTGTTCTTCTCCATCCAGGTAATAAAAATAATCATTACTTTAAAAAGTTAAGATTGGACTGAAATTACTATTAATAATTCAAAAAAGAATCGAAAAAGAATAAGTTAAATGAAGTAATTGGTGAGTAGAGCTCTGACAGTGTGATAATAGCATTCATTTGGGATGACTAATTCAAAGTCAATGTCAATAATTTTTCCGTTTTTCTTGTCTGGCTTGAATAAATCCACGATTTCCTCTTCGTCTTCATCTTAAAATACAATAAATTGTTAGATATTTCATCTTCTCCAAGATCATCATCATCTACTGCTTAGCTCTATGATTAAATTATCATGTTTGTTAATAAATTGTGATATTATAGCCATCTCCCTTACTTTCTTCCAAATCATTTTATTCATCATTATCATACAACTCTTCCTCTTCTTCGTCATCATATTCCTCTTCTTCTTCATCATTTACCTGTCCTTCCACTATGTCTTTCAGAATCTCAAAGTCTTAGTCTTCCAACTCATCTTCACTGTTCTCTTCCTCATCATCTTCGTTTTCATCATCTTCATCTTCCTGATTATCATCACTATCCTCTTCATCTTCTGATTCCAATTCTTCATCAGCCTGTTTCTTGATCTTTTTATCATCATCCTCTAGTAACTCCCTCTCAGCCATGTTTCTCTTCTTCAGTAGCTTTTTGCTGTCATTCTGAGCTATCTCCAATTCCATCTGTAGCTCTTGCTTTTCTCTCTCTTCTCTATCTTTTATCACTGGTCTTGCTGGCTCAAATAATACAGCAGACGATGATCCAGATCCTGATTTCATATAATATAACATTCAATAAAAATATGCTTGTTCTTACAATTATTTAAGATTATTTATGATTTGGCTTAACTCTTGGTGTTCTTATCACCTTAACTGCCATTACTATTCTTCCTGTTGCCACTTGTGGTATCAATCTACTCGCTTTTCTTCTATTGTTTTTAAGTGGCTTTCAACTGGCTATCATGACTATCTGTTCTTGGTTTCCCCTGCTTTTGTTGCTTGTTATTAGTGCTAGATGACTTCATTTTTACTTATGTTTAGTGATTGGATGTAAATATTAATAATTGTTTGATATATTTAATATACTTCACTCAAATAATAAATTGTATAAGAGAATATTGTATAATTAATATATGTGTATGAATATACTGAAGTGTATTTTTGGTAAGATAATAAAAAAAGATATAACATTAAGAGCTAGTGGTAATCATTTTATAGCTAATATATCAATTTTTACATTTTTAAGATATTGGGTAATTAATCACTTAATCTGTGACGAAGTAGTATTCATGATGTGTGTTTTATAAGCTCTTAAAATCATAAAATAAAAATAGGATAATTTCATTTTGAAGTTATTATATCATTTTTATAGAATTTATAGAGTAGTTTAAGACGATCAATATAATCATTATCAAATTCGAAAAGCAAATGTTTCTTACACTATAAAGCAAAATATTTTTGAAAATGTATCTTAACTGTTATATTGTATAAAGATAAACAATTCATATAAAATATATAGACAAATTATAAATGAAACAGTAAAAAGATAATAATTAAATTTATTATATAGATAATTGCGATTTCATGTTGTTTCTTTAGTATCTATTTTTATGTGTATAATATTATTTTTTATTTTAATAAATTAAAGCGTGGATTTTAAATTAATTTAAAGACATTTAAAGGCTAATTCATAAAAAGTAATTTTAAATTAGAATATTATGAATACGTTAAGATTATAGATTATTTTTAATAATTAATTAATGAATGGGGTTTTTTAATGCAGATATTTCAAAAATATTTATGGTTTGACTTAAATTTTGATTTAATTCAAATATTCATTTTGGTTTTTATTTGATTAATTAATAAAACTTATTTCTGTGGTTCATATTTTTTTATGAATCCTTTTGTATTATGAAATTCAGTAATTAAAATTTTCAATGATTCTTTGAGATTTATGTTTCATATAATGACTATTTTTTTTACCAAATTCATATCAATTTTATTGAATTGCCCTAATTTGTCGCGACACCTTAAAATATTGTGCTTTATGATTCCTCCCTCTCTCTATTTTTATTAAAATATTCTTTGGGGTCACTTAAATTTGAATTTAGAATATCTGGATTGTAATATCATCTGTTTTATCTAATCACTAGTTCAAGAAAATAAATCAAATTTTAAGATGAAAAAATCATTAAATTAAAATTAGTAAAATAAAAAATTAAATTAATCTCCCAAAAGAGATGAAAGATAATATTCATCACTATGCAAAAGTCCAATTAATTTTGAATAAAAATATCTCTATTTGCCTAATTTTAATTAAGAATTAATTAATATACTTTATTTTTATCAAATTTTATATATAAAATTTGAGTCTATTCAAGTAATATTAAGGAATTAAGAAATAATTTTTTATTATAATTTCACTTGAGATGATTAGATTGTGTTTATTTAATTATATTGATAAAAGTTTTTCAAGTTTATATTACTTAAAAAATCACACTCAAATATATAATAATTCAATAATTTTTTTGAGTTACTTAAAAATGAAAAAAAAATTGATTTTCACTATTTAAACTTCATTATTTCCTATAAATACAAGTATACCTTAAGTTTGTTAGGAAAAATAATTTGAAAGAATTATAATCATTACTACTAAATAAAAATTTTGAAAGATGGTTTGAGGTAATATACGTAAAAATATTATAGTTTTATCAATAAAAAATAGTATAACTGGTGAATTCGACGAACGTTCTTTAATTTAATTATATTTAAGGTTTGGGGTGGGTGGATTACTTAGTTTTTTCATATAAAAATAAAATATAAGGTGAGTTACCTAAGCATAGATTATTTTTAGTTTCTTCCCTATTTAAAAATCAATTAATGTCTTATGATACAGGAGAATACTATTTATTAACCATTAATATATACGGCTTTCCAATCGTTTTAACTAAAAAATTTGTCTCGTATTTTTGCTTAAATACTTTTCATGTTTATATTTATATTTCATAACCAATAAAATGATATAGAAATTAACTCAATTTGAAGCTCTTTACATGTAGTATTACCAATTAACAATTATAGTGATATAAATATATTTTTCTAAAACTATGTATAGCTATTCAAATTATATATATTAAAATCACTCACCAAGAAACTCCCCCCCTAAGTTTTAATTAATAAATAAATAATATATATTACGAATATAAGTTTGATTTCAATCAATATTGCTACAATTCATCAAATAATAGGATTCATTTGATTTTAATCAACTGATTTTTTCTTATTATGAGAATAATGTCAAGTTCGACTAAAAATAGACCAGGATAATAAAATACATAGAGCTTTCCTTAAAAATTGCCATCCTTAAATGCAATTAAATCAGACTAGAATTTCAGCACCCCACCACTTATTACTTCAAATAGCAACATGAATTTAAATTTAAAGTAGCTAATATGTTAAATATATGGTAGGAAATGTATAATATGTTTTCTTTTAGAATTTTCAATCTAGAAGTATAAGTGAGATTAGTATTGGGTTGATGCTTATATATATAAATTAAAATTTCAATATTTGAATAAATATAATGCAGTAAAAAGCGTAGAACTTAGTAGAATAAGATCTTCGTACGTCTGAAAAGCAATGTATTAATGCTTGCTATGTAATCTCATTCAATAAAATATTCTATTTTTATATAAAAAATTAAAAGTAAATAATTTTATAAAAGACATAAAAGAGAATTAATTATTCGCTTTTTAGTAAATCATTTGTCTAATTCTTTTTTAAAATCAAATTAATTTCTTGTTTGTTTTTAAATGAAAGTATAAGACTGTTATTTCTAATTGTACAATTAATTTTTTATCAAATATTATTGGATTTGCAGTGCTGGTTATTATCACTGGTTCATTTATAGCCGAAGACATGCAGAATCAAAGTATTCATTTCAAATTCACAATCCCCTTCATGATGTTCTCAATAGTCAAATTAATTGTATAAAAATATCAAATATTTATATATTTCTCAATAATGATGGTGTTCATTAAGCTTTTTAAAACAAATAAAAACTTCGTCAACTATTTTCCTATCTGTATGAATCTATAATTTAATTATAAATAATAGATGTTTAAGTGATTATTTATTACAAATATAATCTAGTTGGTGCTATACTTTTAACGGAAAAATAAATAGTTTTATTCTTCATTAAATATGTTTGGTTTTATAATGTTGCATTGCTAAAAATAATGTAATAAAATTTATTTAGTTAAAGATCCAGAAAATTATAGCTTTTCAGATCCGTAAGTATAATTTCAATTAACAAATATTTTCCATAATTCGACGTAAAAGCTCTAACAACTAAATATTTCAAATAGCTTTTCTCAAACCAATGCTTAATAAATCTAACTTTTATATAATATAGTATGATTGGCTTTCTCTCTGCGATAAACTATTTCAATACAATCATATATATTAATTGGCTATAAAAATATTATTTATAGTAAAATATAAAATTAAAATCAAAATAATATTGCAGATATTAGAATTTCAAAATTTCTTTTTCTCTATAAAGTGATTACACTTATTATATCTCCAAAAGTAATACACATTTTAGCTTCATAAAAAAATGACTTTTAAAATTAATTTTTCATTTTATTTACTGATTTGCTTGAAAAATCAAATAATTTTTGCTATTTTAATAACAAACAAAAATTTAACAATTAAAAACTATAATATTATTTCAAATTAATAAATTAGAACTGTTATAATTTACTATTAAAATAGCTTTAAATATTTGACCTTAAGATATGTACAATTTTAGGAAGTTTATGATATAAATTAATCTAATCTATTAATATTTACCATGAAAATTGCTTTTTTCTTGGAAATTATTATTGAGAAAAATATTTTAAATTTTAAGAACTGAAATAAATTTATATAAATTTAAATTGGCAAAGACAGTTAGTCAACTAATTTATTGGTTGGACCTACTATATAGCGAGGTCATATCACAACTATGGTAAGAATTAATAATTTCATATGTCTCACTAAAATCTAATATTAGGTTATTATATAACCACGAATATTTCCTTTTTATCAATACTTTTGATAACCATTATTTATTTGAAAGTGTAATTACAAATTTATTGATGAGAAATAAATTAAAAATAATAAATATATAATTATTTGAGTTTTAATTGGTCTACAGATTTTGTGTTTGCTATAATACTATCAATAACTTTTAGCATTTTGTCTGCAAGGGCTAAGCAACAACAATAAGAAAAAATTATCTCACTCTACTAGACTCAAAATCGACTGGTAAGCCCTAATTTTAAATAAAAATTTCAAAATAAAATAATCTTTCTTATACTAAATATCAAAATGTTGTGAAAACATATCTTTGTCAACTTTCCTAGTATACACGTAATTAATTATCGATTTTATATATTTAATACATAATATTTGAATCTCATGAGATATTTTTGGATTTTGACTTGAAAACTTTTGATTTTGACTTGAAAATTAAACTTAATATTTCTTATTTTTAGATGGAGGAGAAGTGGGAGAAAACTTTGAATATCATTCCCGAGGGAGTTGCTATTATTGACAGTCAATCTAAGTTACTCACTTACTACAACCCAGAGTTGAAGTCTATAATTTATACAATTTAAAATTGATTATTTTTATTAACTACGAATAAATTGAAAAAATAATCAAATAATATTAAATTTTAAGAATATTAAAGCAATTTATTATATGTTTGGACTATTAAGAAAGTCGAATGAGTCAATAAAAGATTAAATCCAGTAATTATTCCATTTTAAAAAAATGTACATAAAAAGTATGAGAATCACCAAGTTATAAATTATTTAACTTAAATTTTTTAATTATTCTCTTAGTACAAAATGCAGGATATTCAAGAAATAAAGGTAGATAATAGCAATAAATTGGATTAAACTTTAAATTCACAAAGAAATTATACTAAATAGGAGAATAATGGAGTGAAAAATTCCTTGTCTAATGATAAATTATTTGAAACTCCTAATAATAATTGTGCTCTTTCTGGATTAAAAAGTCCAAAACTTATCACCAATCTATTTACTAATATTGCAAGATAATGAAAAGTAGAAATTTTTAAGAAAAATTATTCATTACATATTAAATGAAAAAAATTCGGTTTTTATAGGCTTTGTATGTCAATATTTTAGATTTTATAATTATAAAAGTACCTACTATATATTTTACAGTTCATAATAATGACAACTCTGGGAAGAATACACCATAAGCTTTTATAAACAACAACACTAACATGACTTTTAATGAGAAAAGCTCAGCATTTATGGAAAGTAATCAGAAGTAAAGTCTCTGGTCATTCATCTAGAGCTTCCAGAGTCTCCCAGATGAGTGGAAAAGTAACAAAAATTATGTCTTCAAAAAGCGAGGGGAGTTCAAATTTCTTCTCATTAAAGTTTAGTTTATCAACTAAGAAGATAATCAAATGATTGTCATCGTTAACGATATAACGAGGATTAAGGAACTGGAGTAAACATGTAATAATAGCTTTATTGACGTTGTCATTCAAAAAGTATAAAGAATTCATTTGTTTATTCTTTTTGGTTTAGTACAATCAGAAAGTGAGGGCATTATTTTTCTCTAGCGTTGCTCACGAACTTAGAACACCTTTGAACTCAATAATTCCTATGAGTGAAAATCTCAAGACTTTCGTCAAAAGTAAAGCTGGCTTGGAAATCCTATAAATTATTATAAACTCAGCAGTTCACTTGTCCATGGTAATTGAGGATGCGCTTGATATGAGCAGACTGGAAAATAATAAATTTGAGGTCAATATAAGCCAATTTAAGCTGGAAAAGACAATGAAAAACGTCATTGACATTTTGAAATTTCAATCTGACTTGAAAGGCATCTAGTTAACTTATGAATATACTTATAATTTAAGTATTCAACTTTCAAATTGTTTCGAGTTAAAAATTGAAGTTATTTTCTTATGAAATTGATCCAGAATTAACAGATACTATAAGTACTGATGAAAAGCGTTACAAACAAGTCCTTTTCAATTTGGTTGGAAATGCTTTGAAATTCACCTTAAAAGGTTCAATCAGTGTGAAAGTAAAGTTAATGGGCGTTGATATGATCAAGACTATCGTGAAAGACACTGGAATAGGTATCCCTTAAGATTAAATGAGCAAACTGTTCAGTTATTTCGGTAAACTTTCACAAGGGAATAGCATGAACAAAGGGGGTCTGGGGCTTGGGCTTTCCATCTCTAAAATGATAGTGCAGCAGTTAGGTGGCTAAATTACAGTGAAGTCCCAGGAAGGGGTAGGCTCCTCCTTCAAGTTTACCATCAAAATGGAGCAGCATGATTTATCTCAAGTATCAAGGGTCAATGCTGCAAGGTTTGAACTCTATGACTCTGACTAAATTGAAATTGAATTCTTTAAGAGTAATAATGTTAGTTTTACCGGGGAACAAGATAAAACACTATAAGATAATAGCATTGATAAGTTTTTTTAATTAAATTGTGATCTGTGGCAACAGCCTGAAAACGATTCTGAGATTTTAGAAACAAAAAGAGAAGATATATTTAATTATTACTAAAAAGTAATAGCAACAACTATTAAAAAATTTAATTATAAATTAATATTTTCAAAATTACTATATTTATCTATTATTACTGCATGAATTATTTGAATTTTAAGATAAAAAAAGATACCTTAATTTAATTGTATTTATTGCATTGTTATTGATATTATTGATATTGATTTAAAAATTTCGGATATAATTTTGAGTAAAATAAAAATACTCTATATACATAATTATGAGATTATAGATGCCTCCAAATATATATGAATTATATTTTTAAATTTTCTTAATAAGTTTTAGATCTGCAATATTTTTTTAAAAATAAAATTGACTTTTATATGAAAAAAAGATTGGCTAAGTTTGACAAACAATCACACCAAAACATTCGTAAAATTAGCAAAAAATAATAAATTTTCCAGCAATAACAACTTTAACTCTTAAAAAGAAGCTTCTCTTAATTTGGAAGAATTCAGGGAAATTGGCAAGATGATATTATTTATAATTTAATTAAAAAAACTCCTTTTTATAAAATGTTTCACATTTATTTAAATTTATTAATATCAAAGTCCACTATCACTCATCCTTAAATATTAATAATCTTAATTAATATTAGTTAAATATTTCCATATTTTATCAATTATTATATAAAATTCAATCCTGATGAGTGCTCTCCTTCTATAAGTTAAAACATGCACCTGTAAACCTAAGAATTTAAATCACAATTAATTAATTTTATCATAAAATTAATAGATATTTTATAACTCAAGCGTGAGACAGTCTATAAAGACAGTTGAAAATAAGTTCAAATAGCTTAATCTCGAGTAAAGTTCATTTAACAACAAGCAAAATGTTTCAAATTTAGTAAAAAATCAAGACAATTTAAATCAAATTGATATCAATCTAAGTAAATTCAATAATAATAATAACGTTAGCAAGAACACTCCTTCAATAGTTACTAATAATTCACAAGTTATTCTTTAGATATAATTTACTTGGATAATTTAAAATACATTTTGAATTTAAAAATATAAAGCTTTATTATTTGATCTCTCAATTAATGCTTGAATATTAAATAATAAGAATTACATCTGAATAATTCTAATATACACGAGTTACTTATTTTTAAAAATATTTATTTAGCTAAATTTAATTATCAATAATATCATCATAATATTTATAATGACTTTTTGGATAACTATTAAGTAGTTTGGGAAGTTTGAAAAATTATTTATGTCAATAAAAATTTTAATTTTAAATATCGATTTCCCTAAATCATACTTTTTCTTAAAATAACAATAATTCCATTAACTAAACTAAAAATCTCAAAGCTTCCTAAGCAATGGGAAGACTAATAAAGTGTGATAGCATTATAAAGAATCATGAAAAAATGCCAAATATCTAATAGGATATAATTCCCAGGGAGAATAAACTAAATTAAAATAGTGTCTTCCCAACTGAATAAATCGTTATCCAGAATGTTACATTTTCAATATCAAATTCATAAGATACTATATGCATTTTTATGAGATTTTCACACTTTTTATAGGAATTTTTTATATTTATATTTATAATTTTCAAACCTTGCTAGAGTAGAATCACTCAAGAATCAATAAGTGGTTTAATAGGAACACATAATACATAACTCTGTCAATAACATTCAATTGGTTGATATTGTTTAAAACTAAAATATTCAGTAAAACCTCTTCCTAATTAATTAACATCAATAAAACAATATATATATATATATATGGCTAAGGTGACAAACACTCACCCCCCATAAGGTATACTTTTAAATGTTTACTATGATAGAACTCGACCCCCTGAGTAAGCTTTTCTTAAGGACTGATTGTGGCTGGCTTTTAGTTTTCGAGATATCACACTGGCTAAGTCCAAAATTTATATATAAAATCATTAAATTTGGGTTTGAAAATTTTTTTAATTTTTCTAAAAAGTTTTTAAATTGCCATAATTTGATAAATTTAAAGTAATGAGGAATTTTTGAGGATAAAATGTTTTCTGAATTATTTAATCCAGATCTTGCCTATAAAATCATAATTTATCTTCATATATAATGACAGGCTTTAAATAAATATATATGAAGATAAATTGTGATTTTATAGGCAAGATCTGGATTAAATAATTCAGAAAACATTTTATCCTCAAAAATTCCTCATTACTTTAAATTTATCAAATTATGGCAATTTAAAAACTTTTTAGAAA
This sequence comes from Oxytricha trifallax, assembly GCA_000711775.1. NCBI lineage: Eukaryota > Ciliophora > Spirotrichea > Sporadotrichida > Oxytrichidae > Oxytricha > Oxytricha trifallax. The sequence continues at coordinate 25,843 of ARYC01025446.1, forward strand.
AATTAAAAAAATTTTCAAACCCCAATTTAATGATTTTATATATAAATTTTGGACTTAGCCAGTGTGATATCTCGAAAACTAAAAGCCAGCCACAATCAGTCCTTAAAAAAAGCTTACTCAGGGGGTCGAGTTCTATCATAGTAAACATTTAAAAGTATACCTTATGGGGGGTGAGTGTTTGTCACCTTAGCCATATATATATATATAAATTAATGTAATGTAAAGTTGACTTTAATTATAAATAGGTAATTTATTTATCTGTTTAAAAATTAATATATATTGTAAACAATTGCATAGCACTAGCACCTTAAACTCCTACTAAAAACTAGCAGTTACTAGCCAGAAAGAATTCCTCGCATAAGCTCTTGGAATAACTAAAGAAAGATAAATTTTAGATTTTAATCGTTGATGATCAGATTTACAATCTCATTATTATTATTATTTTTCATGAATTGAATATCATTGTGTTGGAGATGCTGTTGAAGCAGGTACTCTCTGAGAAAGTAATGGAAATCACGAAAGCTTAAAATGGGAGAGAAGCCCTTGATAAAATGCTTGAACGTCATTCTAAGCTTCCAAGCTCAAGTACTTAATTTATATTAGTCAAATAATATGAAAAATTAATTACAAATTATCCTTAACTTTTTATTAGTACAACCAAAAATTCAATGAACTATGGCCAATTGAACCTAAAACCCTTCGATATTGTATTTTAGAGGATAAATTTAATTTTATTTTTAATATTGAATTTTACTAATTAGATCATGACTCCCTTATATTTTTGGACATTTAAATGCCTATAATGGATGGTATACAAACTATTAAAGAAATAATGAAGCAATAGGCTCTTGGAAATTTGAATATCAGAAACACCAAAATTTATGCTAGTTTTTACACACATATTAAATTCATTTTTTTATCTATTTATATTCTTAATGAAATTTATATTATGCTCTGACAGCTTAATCGAAATCTGAGTTTAAGAATCAACATGGGGAGTAAAATTTCGATGACTACAGTAAGTTTGAATTTTACATATATAAAAATGTTAATTTTAATACTTTTTTATAGTGGAAAAGCCAATTTCGATTGAAGCATTGAAGAAAATATTGAAAAATGACTTAATGAGGTCAATTGACAAATGATTGAAATAAAACTATAAAAATGTTCGTAATAAACATATCATAATTTTTGAAATTAATTTACAGATATTTCTTGATAAATTCTAGTAAATGTACTAAACTTAACATGTTTTATAGTGAGTTGTAAGAATATTTGCAAATTGAAAATATCTCAATAAAGTAAGGATAAGTATATGCAATATCGAGATATTTAAATTTCAACCATCTATTTCTATGATAAAGTTATGATAAAATCTACACTACCACTTTTATCAAGCTATACTCAATTCAATAATAGAGACTTCAACTGACTTCATCTATAGATAACTATTAGTATTTAATGTAGTTTTATAAGGATTAACTTTGAATTTAGGGATAATTCACATATAAAATAGATAGTTGAAACTATTTAGATTAGTTAACTACACAAGCCTGTGTTTTTCATCTGTTCTTCTTGTTGTCTTTCTTTTTGTTATCAACTGGTTTAGCTTATGGCTGTTATTAAGAATTGATCAAGACTGAGCCACCTGTTGAAGATTATTTTCCCTTCTTGCCTTCAATTGCAATTGACGCATCGTCCAAGTAGAGTGGGTATTTAAATAACTAAAATTATTATTAGGAAATTACTAATTTAATTTGAGTATTTTCTTGTTCTGTCTGGCTTGAATCTCAAGTAGACCCAGTAGGAGAAACATATAACTGTAATAATTGCCCATGGAATTGTTTTAAACATTCTTAATCCTTATAGTAATGTCAATATTTATTAAGGAACTGAAACGTAGAGAGGAGTATCAACAAACTGCAAGTTGCCAGTACCAAATCTATACTTCCAGGCGATCACAGCCTCAGTCTAAACCCCAAAACCCTTTCAGTAGTTTGATTGAGTTTTTGATTGATAAAAGAAGACTATTAGTGCATACTTTATTAGGGTTTTAATAGGGTTTATGTAGGGGTTTAATGTTTAAATATTAGTATTTTAAGTGAGTATAACAAGCGAGTTTTTATAAATATTTCACACAAACATAAGCTTAGAGTCATGAGGCAGTTCTCTGAATTTTATCTTTCTAATTTGATGTTTGATTGTTTCTATTGCTTGTTAATTCTCTTAGCTTGGCTTGATAATAGTTGAGTATGCAAGTTCTCTGAGACCTCCATTTATTTTATTTTTATCGAGATATTGTTTGATTCTCTGCTTAGAATCTCTCTCACCCCTGCAGCTAAAGTAATCGTTTCTTGGCATGTCGCTCTCTATTATTATTACTGCTAGAGTCCAGATATCCCATTAAGTGTCTCCATCTCTCCAATCCTCTCTCTCTGGGAAATATCCAGGAGTGCCGTATACATTTCCTTATGCAGAAGCTTGCACTCTTTGAGCTCTGTTGAAGTCAATAATATAAACTCTAAGAGGCTGAAAGTTCATCATGATTTTCTCTGGCTTTAAGTCTCTATGAACATAACCTAGCTTGTGAAGCTCTTCAATCCCTTCAACTATCTGCTATACTATCTAGCTAATTTATCTCTGACATCTATTGTCAGATAAGAATTCTCTGTAAGTCATTTCAAGTAAAGGAAGCCTGAAGGCTACATGATCTTTACCAAGTAAAATAGCATCAAGCTAGATGATATGCCTGCACTCATTTAACTTTGCCTTTTAAAGAGCATAATACTCATTTGCAAATTCCATTTGGAACTTGTCATCAGCAAGGAAGTAATTGAAAGGATATATCTTGTAAGCATATTAGTCATCAGTAATGACTCTCTTCTCTATTTTATCTTCAAGAGTGAGGTAGCTTTCTAGGCAAGAATCTAAGTCAATAATTTTTAATATAGGAATCTTCATTGCCTCTATTTTAACCATGATTTTATTGATCTCAGAGACTGGAAAGTTCTTGACTGCTTTCTTCATTTTAACTTACTTCTAGACTTCAACTCTAAGAGACTCCACTGGGTTTCTTGATCTCCTCTTTTAGAGGAATCTATTCCCTGTAGGTTCATGAATAAAGACAAAACTTTAATTGTATGAGAATATGGCTTCTCACAGAACTCACAGACATACTTCCCAAATATCTTTTAATGCTGGAGATATAACCTTGGCATATCGTTGTGTATATCTCTCAAGTGTCTCTTATAAGTCGACTAGTAAGGGAAAACTTTATTGCATTCTTTGCATTAATAATCAACTTTAGCTGGAATTTATTAATGCTCTATGGCGGGTTGTTTAACCTCCTCCTCAATTTGCACAGCTTATATGATAACCTACTACTTAACTTATATTTAAATCTCAAAGCTAGACTGATCAAAGTTGTCATAAGTAGGCTCCCACTGAGTACAAGCGTCTCTGGTCTCTACTTTTCTTGGTTGCTGGAATGATAACTTTTATTGACATGATCCAAGTAATGCAGATCTTCTCAAAAGGTTAGCGCTCATTTTAGTTTTCTGATATATTTTATTATAATAATGATAAAATCTACTAGATAAACTTATATAGTAGAGTATAAGACACTCTAGTAGATTCTTTGCTGAGAGGTAAGAAAATTAACTAACCATAAAAGACTGAAAGTTGACATATTTTATGAGAATTTCATACATTTTAGTAAATTAAAATACTCCTAATGAAGTTTTGTTTCTCTAGAGGTCCTCCAAATCAAGTTTGAACTAAAATTAGTAAACATTTTTAAATTTAATATGCTCCTAATTAAGTTTTAACCTTATAATTTAACTTCTAATAAAGTTTGAACTTAATTTGGAGGACCTCCTAAAATAATTAAACATTATTAGGAGCAATTTAATGGAGAAAGTTGTATAAAAATGGAAATCAATCTGTGAAACTTGGAGAAAGTTTTTCAATGCTTCTCCGTATATCTTTTCAAGGTTGACCTCCAGTAGGTCCTCCCTATTTAGTAGTAAGATTTTAATAAACTTAGAATGGATATCCATAATTTTAACTTTCATTAACATTTCTAGAAAGAGGAAGCAAGATGGAGTCTATGAATGATGCAATGAAGAGAATTTAATCTCAAGATTTAATAGGAAAATTTCGAAGTAAAGAGGACCTTTATAGATATTTGGTATAGCAAGGTAAGTTCTTAAGTAAGATTAATAGATCCATTTTAGTTGGATTGTTCTTGCCAACCCAGGAAGGAACTAAAATCTCATTCTTAAAAGCCTTACTGAGTGAAGAGAAAAAAAAGCTTTTAAGTCTAATGAAATTAGGATGATAGAGATA
>ARYC01025447.1:0-11231 GCA_000711775.1 Oxytricha trifallax
TTTAGACCAACGAGCTACTATGTTTCATCGCCAGTTCCCTGAGTAGAAGATCTCTGCTTAGTCTATAGCCAACATCTATAAACGAAATGGTATTTCTTACAAAGGTATTAATCGTATCAAGAGAGTGATTGATTTCACTCTGCCATTTTACATCAATAACCTAAATTATATTTATAATTAAATGCAGAGAGCTATTACTAATAATATTAAGTTTATACATGCTGACGAGGCTGTGTTTACCTTCAACACTTTTATCTAGAAATCTTGGTATAAGAGGCATAGTAATATAGAAGTATATGACTAGAAAGTCAAGGTATAAACAATGGCAATTCTAGGAGTATTAGCGAGGATGCTGGTTTAGAAACTTATGTTATTCATCCTCGCTCTATTAAGACAGAGCAGTACATTAAGTTCTTAGAGCAGCTAAGAGAGAAGTACCCTGAATAAGAGATTATACTATTCGTTGATAATCTTTCTGTTCATAAGACTAAAGAAACAAGAAGAGTTATGAGCAACTTAGAATAACGCCAGTCTTCAACGTACCTTACAGTCCATAGTTTAATGGAATTGAGTTCTACTGGGGTATATTAAAGGCCATTACAAGAAACTGCTGCTATACCACTTGATGCATGACCTACCTATCGATACAGTACACTTTATTAAAAGGTCAGCGAAGAGAGTAGATAATTAATTGGCATAAAAGTGTGCGAAAGAAGGGAGAGTGAATGTATATAAATAAGTTTTGTAGTTAAGTTAATGAATATATAAGTCACATTTAAAATGCTTTAGAGGGAGCTGGTTTCTCTTTCTTTTCTTCTACTTCTTGCTTCCCTCCTCCTAAGTTTCTTCTCTTGCTGCCAGCTCCAGCATCTATATTCATTGACTCTGGAGGCTAAATATTTGAATAAAGTCTCTTGATAACTTCATACTTGTCTGCGACGTTCGCTATCTGTGAAGCTTGCTCTATTCCTTCATAAAGAAAATGCCAGTACCAAAATTTTCTAAAGAGTTAAGCTACAAATCTTACTTGAAATATAAGGGTGCTTCTGCAGTCTGATAACCAGCTCTCACTTATCTTGATCCCTTGTTTATCCTTATCTTCTGAAGAGATGCTGTACCTTTTCTTATGAGATTCTTGAATAATTTCTTTCAAGTAATCACCTTTTATTGTTGCAAGTATGCCAAAGAAATAGTTTCTTTCAGGAAGTTTACTTGACAACTGCTTCTTTGTAGGCAGGTACAACGAACTCTGGGTCATTCATTGCATCATCATATAAATTAGTCACAGAGATTTCAGGATAGTTTGGAATCTCTGCAAACTTTACATCTTAAGTTTTTAATGCTTTCTTCTCTTCGCAGAGTATGGCTCTTAAAAATGAAATTTTAGTACCTTCCATCGTTGGCAAGAACAAACCAACTACATAATCAAGATTAGCTACTATGAGTTCATTACCTTGCTGCACCAGGTAGCGGTGCAAATCCTCCTTGCTTCTAAATCTTTGAATCAATTCTTGTGCTTGCACTCTTTTCATTGCATCATTCATTGACTCCATCTTGTTTACAGATCTAAGAAATGATATTCAAATTTAAGTTTATTGATTTCAATTATATACCTCTGTAAAACTTACTATTAAATATGGGCATCCTATAGGAGGTCAACCTCTAAGAAGGATATGGAGAAGGTTTTGAGAACTGGTTTCAAACTTGAGAGATTGATATCAATTTCTACTGTTATAGTTCCATATTTTTAAATTTAAATTGGTACGTACTTAATTAGGAGCAGCTCCTAAAATGCTAGTACGTAATTAGGAGCATTAATTAAAGCTAGTACTTAATTAGGAGCACCCTAATTTTATCATAAAATCACAAAATACCTCCTAAAGCAGTACGTACTTAATTAGGTGCACCTCCTAAATCGGTAAGTACTATAAAACCCCATTAGTCAATTAAGAACGAAGATTAGGAGATAAGAACAATTAAATTAAAATATAATTATTATTGGCTGAAATTAAATATAATTAGGCTAAAAACAAATTTACGCACCCTGATTGGTTTATTTTATAGAGACAATTAATCGAGCCAATGGTTTTAATAATTAACCAAAAGTTAATTAATTTGCGCCAATAATAATTATATTTTAATTTAATTGTTCTTATCTCCTAATCTTCGTTCTTAATTGACTAATGGGGTTTTATAAATCAACTTATTATTGATAGTAAAAATGGTTACTTTCTCACTCATATTTAGAGCTGGTTCGTCTCTTAGTGCTCATTTATCTTCGCTAATACTCTAAGAACTTCCCTTGATACTTGTAGGCTTGCAAAGCTCTCTTATAAGCTCTCAGTTATAGAGGCAGTTTTATAATTTTAAATTCAAATTTAAATATGAGCGCTAACATTTTAAGAAAAACAACAGCACTTCCATAAAACTAAATGAGACTTACCTTTGGGAGCAATAAAAAGTGTGATAGCTGCGAGATGAACTCTCATAAGGAACTACCAGAGCTATCACTTGATGTCTCTGTTATTAAAATTGAAATTAATAATAGAAAATTAATGGCAAACAAGTGTGTGGGAGACAGAGAGGAGGAGAAAGGTATTAATGAAATTCCTATACAAACTGAAGAAGTTGAAGTCTATTTTTGTGAGTTATGTGAGAGAGATTTTGCTCATAAATCAAGCTGGTACAGACACAAGAAAGAGCATAGAGAAGCCAAGCCCACTGTATACTTAAAGCATGATAAAATAGATGGAATGTATGACTGCTTTGAGTGCCATAAGCAATGCTCTCATACAAGAGACTTAAAGAAGCATCTATTAAAAGCTCACAAGAAAGATATAGAAGTTGAGAATCATGAAGTTGAGCTGAAGCTTCTAAACAAAAGAAAAGCGAGGGAATATTCTAAGGTCGTAGTACCTGAATAAGCTAGAGAGTTAGAGTACGTTAAGAAGGCACGCAACCAACTGACCTCTGAAATAACAAAAATTATGATCAAGATTCAATACAAGAAAATACCGGTTCTTGCTTAAATTGACCTAGACACTTCTCTTTAAAGCTACCTTATAATAGAAGACTCCTTTGATAAGAAAGTTATCAATGATCATCAATACGCATGCAAGGTGTATCCCTTCAACTATCTCTTAAGTGATGATAAATATCAGATGGAGTTTACAAATGAGTATCAAGTACTCACTTAAGCTAAGTTTAAAGAGTGTAGTTACTTAATCAAGCTAGATGCTGTTCTTCTTGCCAAGAATCATGTGGCTCTCAGACTCCCACTCTATGAAATGACCCTCAGAGATTTTATTACTGATCAAAGGAATCATAAGTAGCTTGCTTTAATTGCAACCTAAACCTTACAAGGTATAAAAGAGTTACATAAGTTAGGCTTTGTTCATAGAGATTTGAAGCCTGAGAATATTATGATAAACTTCTCACCTGTAAGAGTTGCAATTATTGACTTCAATAGAGCATTAAGGGTGGAATTATCAAGGCTAGGAAGTGTTATGGGAACTCCAGGCTATTATCCTGAAAGAGAAGACTGGAGAGATGGAGATTATTAATGGGATGTGTGGGCTTTAGCAGCAATAATAATAGAGTGCGATATGCCTCGCAACGATTACTACTCTACTAGGTGTGAGAAAGATGCTAAGCAAAGAATCAAGTAATTTATAGACAAAACCAGAGTCTCTCAATCATTAAAATAAATGGCAGAATCAATAATATTAAAACCTAACTCTAGATCAGACATAATATTAGAGCAGATAGAGTTGTGGTTAAGTAAGATAAACTTCAGACCACTCCCACATGATCCTAAAGTGCATTTTGAGCGATTAAATTAAATAAATTTACTATAAATTTCACATTAAAACCTATTAATAACCCCAACCCCTAACAAATTCCCTACAAATCAAAGCACTTATAAACCTCATTAAGGGGTTTTGGGGTTTTGGGGTTTTGATTGCGGTAAGATCAGGTGGCTCTGAAATTACAGATTTACTTTCGAAGCTGTTCTTTACTTACTTGGGTTTATTGTTATTGATATATTTTCTCACGACATTCTTAAAATCCTAAGTCTTTTCAAAGCCCGCAAAATCCTCCTGCTCCAGCAGTAAACTTAAATTAAAGTTGTTTTAGTGCAGAAATTCCTTTGCACGATTTATTTTAGCACTATCTAGTGCATTTTTATATTCACATTTGATGCTTTTGACTTTATCCGCTTTCTCAAGATTAAAATTAGCTACTAAATTTTCATAAAATCTGAGGTAAGTTTTCTTGCTATGGTGCCGACTCTGGCATCTGTTAGTCATTTATAAATTCTAAATAGAAGGTAATATCAAAGATTTAAGTTACCAGCTTGCTCATTATGAAGTTGAGGAGAATCGATTTTAGAAGCCATCTAAATCCATGGTCTGGATTCATTTATATTATGGTAGATTTAAATAATTAATTTGATTGGATTTTAGTATTAAATAGCTGGATTATTACATTTTTACTAAGAGATTTTTCACACTTTAGCATTTATCCGCCGGATTTATTGCTGCTTCAATAAAAAATCACTTCAATAAATGACCCTTCACTATAACTAATATAACAAGTAGCGTTAAGTTGCAAGGTGATGGGTGGTTCATGAGCCATGATAATTTTTATCAACTTTGAAGCTCGAGCTCATGCAAAATTGGCTTTGTTAAAAAATGTCAAAACCCTGAAATTTTTTCAAATTCAAAACCTTTCCCTGTCTATTACTGAATAATGGCGGAGAGAAATGTGAAGATAGGAATAGCTAGAAGTTAATGGCACTCAAAATCGAAAATTCGGGTCTTTGGACCTCGAAAAATGTCTTCTGTCTTAGCCAAAAAATCTGTCTTTTATGGTTCAGGTCGGTAGGATAGTATACCAATCTTAAAAAATTTCTCGAACCACTCTGACAACCTCCTGGACTTTTGGTTGATGTGAACTTAGAATTAAAAATCACACTTAACTCATCTAACTAATCATATAACAATAAAATTATGTGGGTACTGTAATATTCTCAACCCTTCTTCTTCAATTCACTAGATTGGCTCCCTCAAATTAAGTTAAAAATTGTCCTTATAAATTTCGTTATTTATCGATATATTTAAAAATTTTTATCAACTAATAAATTCTATGTGTACATCGTATAGGGGTTTATGTAATCTGTGACCATTAGGAAAAAGCAAAAATCAAAAATACTAATTTCTTCTTGGACATAATTAATTATGTTTTCAGGTAAGAAAATATAAACATGAAAAAGTTTCTAAGACAAATGTCTTTAATAATATTTATTTAAAAAGACTTAAATAAACTTTGCATTTAGGTTAATATAGAATTTAATGTATATAAAATCATGATTGTGCTTAAAGTTTACTAATTTTATCAATTTAAAAATTCTTCTTCAATTTTGATAAGCATAAGATTAACAATATAAATTGTAATATTGTTATTACACTTTGTTAGAGTTTGCTCGAGTTTTAATTTATCAAAAATCTATAATTTATATTTCTAAATTATGAAAATTGTTTATTATAGTAATTATATAGTTAACTTAACAAGAATTAAAACTAAAATAAAGAAGATGAATATTCAAAAACCTAGGAATGTTCCGATATTTTTAACGTTTTAAATCAAATAAACTATCAACATAATAAGTAAGCTGAGGGTGATGAGCTTTTAGTACAAATATTTCTATTGATGATAATCCACAAGATAAAATTTTAAACTATTAGAGAATTTGTTTGATGTTTCTTAGTCAACTTAACATAATTTAGTTAAAGTTATACCTCTTAATAACACTCATGTTAAGAGTTTTAGCTGGAGTAATGACTTATTTCTTCTGTGTTTTCTATAATTCAGACTTAGATTTATAATAGTGATCTTCCTCCATAAGTCATAAATTTATGCATAAACATTCATTATAAATTATACAATTTCTTTCTTTCTCTTTTGAGCTTTTAAGCTGCCAACACCAGTAAATTCTTTATCAGAATCGTACTTATCATTCTTCCCGTATTTACCCTTGTTCTTCCTGTCTTCTTTATCTATATAAATGATTTTGGGGTTATTTAGGAATAAAAAAATGATATTTTATATAAAAGATATTGTGGTGTTGCCTTCATTGGGTATGTAGTCATCATCTCCTCATCAGAATCAAGCTTAGCTTGCAAAGGTTGCCCATTACAAATTAATTATTATTTTTTAAAGTATTCATATTTAAATTACTATTTTACAAATCACAAATATACATGTATTCTTGAAGTATATGATTGTCAGAATTAGATAAGATTTTGTGAGAGGTTAATTAATGAGTGGATATTAAAATTAACAATCAATTTGGATAGCTAAAGCTGTTTAATTCAAGAAATATAACAATTTTTATATTATCAAACACTCTAATTGAGCATAATGTTTTATAAATTCTATTCATTAATCGAATACATTTGAGTGATAATAATTAAGGATTTAAATATTAGATATGAAACTAGAAAACTGGGGAGACTTGCTCAAGTACTTAAAGGAGCTACTCAATGATGACTTCAATCACTGTCAACAATTAGTGCCAAGACAAAGAACAAGGTAAAAGACAACACTTCAGTTATCATCAAGATAATTTCAGTTCCTATATTTATACAACAAATATTGCAAGAAGAATGAAAAGTCCTTGTTTTTTTGAAATTAATTATCCTAATTGAATGGAAATTGCTAAGATTTACTATCATTTAACAATTAATCCATGAATTTTTTCAATATGTGATATTAACATTCAAATTTTAGGAACTCAGCACCACAATTAAGTTATCAAACGCCGAAAAGTGGTTATTCAAAGGTTGACTTTGAAACAAAACTTAAGGGACTAGGGAAAATTTCAAATGTAGAGCTCTCAGTCAAGCAAGATGGTTCAAGTGTCATTGACTATAAATCAAATTAAGATGTAAGCTATATTAGCAAGTATTAATTTATTATCAATAGAGACACTTGAAAGGTGCTCAGTTCCTTTTCAATGGAAAAATATAAATAATTATTTGAGCTAATTATGTTTGCAAATTCAAATGATTAAATTAAGATAAAATTGATTAGTTGATTCAAAGCAGAATGCCTTTATTTGGGTCAGGTTTATAGATTTTCATATTTTTCTTATGTCGATTGTGCTCTTCTCCATTCTAGCGACTATTCTAGCAGAATCTCTTACCCCTGATATGAATTCTTTGGTAATGTTTTTACTCTTTTTTTGAGTTTCATATTTATCCAATTTTTATATTGATAGATGGTAGCAATTAACATTGGCTTCTAAACCTTTCAAGTCGTCAACAAGATGATCAAAATCTTCATTTAGCTATTCAACATTATCTCTTTTAAGTTGAAGTTTATTGAAATTTTTATACATTTTGATGCTTAAATCAAGGCAGCTTCTCTGAAGTATATCGAGCTTGTCTAAGTATTCGATCTTTAATAAGGCTACTCTATTTCATTAGAAGGAAATAATTGCAATCTCTTTTGCTACTATTTTAATGCTAAATTAGAGTATTTGTAATTCTCTTTTATTGGTTAAAGGGTAATTTTTCTCAAAAATTAACTTAACGGAAGTCTTGAAGAAGCTTAAGATTTTTCAGGAGTATGATGAACATCTTTTGCTTTTCAATTATCTCATTCTGTATTATTAAGTTACAATTATATTTTCCTCTACCCTTGTGATGTCGCTTCTCTTTCTAATTTAAACTGAACAGCTTATTAAGTGAAGGAGAAAGTGTTGCTTGAGTGATTCCTCGATCAATCCTTAATTTTATTGAAGATTAAATTGTTTTTAGTATTAATTTTATTCCTAAATCTGTGATTAATTTATTCTAAAATCTTTAATTTTTCAATTAAATTCCTGAAGTGAGGTCTCCCAATTTAGAAGTGCTTTATATTTCTTTTCTATTAATCATTAAATTTGATGTCTGCTTTTTAAACTACTAGCTTTAATCAATAATTGCGGTATGGTATGCTTAAATTATTGTAGCGTTGTAATTCATTGAAAAAATATATATATAAGGTATTTGATCAAACTCTTATCATATTTTCAATTTTTGAAAAATAAATCGAAACTTAAATTTATTTTGACAATAATTTTAGGATATTGATTTAAAATTAGGTTAATTGTCTTGAAATTTATTAAAGATTTTCTCTCCTCCAAAAGTTTAATTCATAAAAATCTTTGGCATTTATGACATTTTCATAACTTTACTGATTGAATTTTTCCTTCTTCTTTAATATAACTGCCTTCTTTCTAATATATCATCATTTAATTCTTAATATACTTTGGATATAGCATTTTTAAGGAGTGTTAAGTAAGTTTCCTTGTCTTATTTGCTGTTTATTTGGCGAATGGATTTGTTTAGATTAACTCACTTAATAAATTTTATTGTTAAGTTTAGTTGAGATCAAAGATATAATTTTGAAGGTCGGATTCCTCGTCATAATCTTCTCCATCTTCATCACTTTCAATTTATGAAGTTATAGTTTAATTGTTAATTTTGTCACTTTAATTGAAATCATCCTTTCTTTGTGTTAAATTTGTATTCCCTCTGTGTTGATAACTATTTCTAATGAACACTATTAATATCTTTGGCATTTCTATTCTCAACATACTTTACCCTTTGCTATCTACCCATAGCTAAATGGCTGAGTATATTTTCATATTTTACTCGGTCGTTTTCTACTATAAATTCATGTTGCTCATTAATCTTTATAAGAAATCTCCCTTTTAATGCAAGAAAAATGCAACAGGCTATGCTACAAATTTCTAATTTTAAGCTTCAAATTCAAGGTATTATTAATGCTTAATTAGTAATTTCCTTTCAAGATTTCTTGCTGGTTTCTTTTCAGATATAATTGTAGTGCTTAATTTGTTAGTTTTGATACTTTACTTGTCATCTCCGATTTCTTCTCGTCTTTGTATTTTTTCATAGCTATTTCTTCTATTTCTGACATTCTTGACATTGCTAAATCGTAAAGAACAGGATCTTAAACACTCCAGTCTATTTTCTGGTTAATTGATTTATACTATCCTACTATAGCATTAAGCATTTTTATTTACCTCGACTCAAATATTACATCCTCAAACAACTTGGTTAATAGAATGTCTAATTCATATAATGCTGCTATCTGGTTTCTGCTATTTTACCTTAAGACCTTGTTCTACTTGACTTGCATTATATATTAATTTAGATTACTACTGATATTTAACTTATTATTCCTCAGCTATTTGATTCTGAGTATTTAAACTAGATTATATTAATGACTTCTTACTTTTGATTATTATCCTATAAGCTATATTTTTACTATATCACGCCTTTTTACCTCCATCGAACTTTGTTACGAAGTAGGCACATCTTTATTTTTCTCATGAATCTATGGAGATTAAATAATTGGCATTTAAAGGGCACCTCAGCTGTCATCTTAATTTCATTCTTAAGAAATTACTCTGAATATTTTGATAAGGAGTATTTTAGTTTTAAGCCCAGCTATGCCTTCTACTCATTTAGAGAACAAATTAATCGTTTAATTTATACTATAAAATTACTCTTATGGTATTATAGATTTTCAAAATTGAATGAAAAGTAGTGTAAGTTTGGTTGATTGCTTAAAGAAATAATTATTATTAAACTTACTCTAGATAATCAAGTTCAAATTTAGGCTTTTTTTAATTGGGCCTTTCTGTTACTTTACCAGATATTATTAAGTGATAAATAAATCTCCAGCTAATCTTGTAATATAAATAATAATAATGGCTGTTTTTCATATCTATAAGATAATTACCATATGCCGTAACTTTGACAACTTTATTCTTAAATAATTAAATCTCTCTAAACTAATTAACATATTTTATTATCAGAGGTGCATTATCATCAATATTTAGTCTGTAGTATGCATCCATTAGGTGTATTTGAAGAGAACAATTCTTCAAATATAAGGAAGAATAAACAAATCCGCCATTGTTGGTTACTTGCTGCCAAAGAGCCACTTTTAACCCTAATAATGGTTCTCTCCTAATAAATCCTGAATAGAGTGCTAGTTCATTAATTTTTTTAACCTCTAGAAGCGAGGAAGCCAATAATTCTCTCTCATATTTGTTAATTTATTCAATTAATTTTCTTTGCATAGCTGCCTTGATTTGATCCACTTAATATAATTAGTCGCCCTATTTACGACCATGTTTGTAGAAAAGTTCCAAAAGCACCCTAGATTCATGAAGAAAAGTTCCATCATGCATCTCCATAAGTGGAATAAATCCTTGGTTAGCTTACAAATGCCTAAACCCTTTTTCGTTCATGTTCATCTCCACCTTCTAGATTTATATCAGTTTTGTTGTGAAAGCTAGTCTAACTCGTTCTGTGAATATAGCATAAATTATGCCCATAAAGACTGATATACTTTTAAATAGTCTCAGGCTTGGTTTTATCTTTAGATGAATTATAGTATATAGTCTCCAGTGTCTGACTTAAATCCAGTGATAGATTACTGTCAGAGCGATATTTTTCTAATTTAGATACCTTTCATTATTTTTAAGATTCAGCTGAATAAAGGCTTCTTCTAGTCTAACCGAGCAAAAGTTATTTCTAAATTTATTGAGGAAAAGTTTATATATATCTGAGATTCTTAAGCTACATACAAATACATCAAATACTTAATGAAATCCTTAATTTAATAACTTAATTAATTACTAACACTTTATACTTCATTTCATCAATCAAAACCCCAAAACCCTTTCAGTAGTTTGATTGAGTTTTTGATTGATAAAAGTAGACTATTAGTGCATACTTTATTAGGGTTTTAATAGGGTTTATGTAGGGGTTTAATGTTTAAATATTAGTATTTTAAGTGAGTATATGCGAGGTTTGGGGTCTGTTTATGACAGTGAGTATATAGATTTATTGTTTAAGTTGCGATATGGATGTGATGAATATAGTGAATAACTCAAGCCTGTTCTGAATTATACGTCTATAGCAAGGCTACTCCATAAATCACCAGCAACTGTGAGGTCTCACTGTCTACTAGCATTGAATTTAAAGAGATAGCATCTTAATTCTAAGCCTAAGAGACCTTTAAAATTTTAGCGGCATCATATCGATTATCTAATTAATGATAAGACTCTTAAATACTGGGCTCACTTCTCTCTGGCCTAGAGAGCTGTGATGTTTCATCGCCAATTTCCTGAGCTTCACATCTCTGCT
>ARYC01025451.1:0-12467 GCA_000711775.1 Oxytricha trifallax
AATATATTTTTATCTATGAATCATGTTAAAGTTAACTAGAGGCTGGAGCAATCCCTGATGTGCTTAAAGTAAATGTTACCATCAATTTTAATTCAATGAATTCCCAGAAATCGTCTAAGAAATGAGCTTTTCAAAGAAGACATGGCCGGTACGTATATAGATTTTCCAAAAAGCAATCAAATCTTAATATCTTTTAACCAAACAATCAAGTATCAATGTGAAAAGAACCTATTGCTGATGTGTTTACTTTAGATTATCGTATTTTAAATATATCCTGAAGACTCTTGCTTGCAAATAAGAAACCAAACTTTATTAAATTTGAGGTATTCACAAGAAATATCTTGGATAAGAGCAGTTCCATACTCCCTTTTATAAAGATAAGTACTTGAGTTATTTCAAAGCTCCAAAAGCCCGACCGATACTTTATATCTATGGCAAAAATGGAAATGTGGCTAATCTATAAAATGCTGAGCTTTTTGAGTTTGCTTCAACAATTATTTATAAATGTCAGAATATCAGTGCTAATTTATGTACAAATTGCAAGCTCTTTTGCGAGAAGTTTAGACATGCAATTCTGGATCCTGAAAATATCAAACAAAAAAGTAAGCATCTCTCGTGTAGAAATATCTCTTACAATTTTGTTCCTTATCATTAAAAAAACAATTGATTAATTTTGCTTTCGATTTTTATGAATGCTTAATAGAGCTGTTTAATACACAAATAGAGAAAACAAAGACATGCAGATATAAATCGTTTCTATTATCTCAACTTATATTTGCCTTAAATGTATATTACACTCATGTAATATATCTTCGACCCTTCTCCTCCTTATTCCAATACGTGCTCAGTATACCTAACAAAGCAAATCACTAAGTTTTTTAGTATTTAATAGAAGTATCGTCTGCATTCAATTAAACCGTTTGAATTGCAAAAAAAATTTTAATTGAACTTTCGTGCCTACTCCTTTAACTATTGGAATAAAGTAGAGGTATTGAGGTTCTCTCAATAACTGAGTTAAAAAGTTTAATTGCTTGTCAAGTCGTGTCGAATAAATGAAAAAGAGATAAAAGATTCAAGAAAAAAGGATTTTAAGCATTCGTCGCCTCAAATTTCATTAAAACAATATAAGTGTAAATCTCAACTTTCAAAGGAATGACGTGGTTCTCGTCGGCAGATATGAAAATGCAATTATAAAACTTTGTTGAGAACTTAATTTTGATTGAGTCCTGAAAATTGAATTTAGCCGAAACATGTTCAAAGCTTCAAAATATTAAGTCAAAGTCGAACCTTAAACAAAAATCATATCAAATTTTACAAGATTTGCTACTAATAAATGCGTTTGTAACAGACGATAGAATATCATTAAGAAGTTTGTTTTCTCGACGAGGAAAGAATATTAAGCATTTGATCTGCTTTGTCTTATTATAAAACTTTTTATTTTGACAATTCCAGCATAAGGTATCATAACAAGTTATAAACTTCATGTTGCGATTGAAATTAGTGTGAAATTTGAGCTAATCGATTGTGACAAAAATATCACCAAATGACCTCTAATTTATTGAGTTAAAGTGAAACTTTAAGAAAAATAATGGAGAAATAGCAATTTGCAATTTCAAATCAGCACTTCTGTAAAATGCTTTGAAACTCTTTCAAAGTCTTAATTACATGTTTTGATAAATATAGTGTATAATATGAGTGGCTACGTTGTCTAACTTTGAATTTCAAGGTAATATCTAAATAAGCATTTTTTGAAAGAAGTGATATAATGTTGAATTGCAAAAGTTCCTAGGAATTCTTTAAATATATTTTTATCTATGAATCATGTTTAAAGTTAACTAGGCTGGACATCGCTGATGTGCTTAAAGTAAATAATACCATCAATTTTAATTCTATGAATTCCCAGAAATCGTCTAAGAAATGAGCTTTTCAAAGATGACATGGCCCGGTACGTATATAGATTTTCCAAAAAGCAATCAAATTTTTATATCTTTTAACCAAGCAATCAAGTATCAATGTGAAAAGAACCTTTTGCTGATGTGTTTACTTTAGATTATCGTATTTTAAATATATCCTGAAGACTCTTGCTTGCAAATAAGAAACCAAACTTTATTAAATTTGAGGTATTCACAAGAAATATCTTGGATAAGAGCAGTTGCATACTCCCTTTTATAAAGATAAGTACTTGAGTTATTTCAAAGCTCCAAAAGCCCGACCGATACTTTATATCTATGGCAAAAATGGAAATGTGGCTAATCTATAAAATGCTGAGCTTTTTGAGTTTGCTTCAACAATTATTTATAAATGTCAGAATATCAGTGCTAATTTATGTACAAATTGCAAGCTCTTTTGCGAGAAGTTTAGACATGCAATTCTGGATCCTGAAAATATCAAACAAAAAAGTAAGCATCTCTCGTGTAGAAATATCTCTTACAATTTTGTTCCTTATCATTAAAAAAACAATTGATTAATTTTGCTTTCGATTTTTATGAATGCTTAATAGAGCTGTTTAATACACAAATAGAGAAAACAAAGACATGCAGATATAAATCGTTTCTATTATCTCAACTTATATTTGCCTTAAATGTATATTACACTCATGTAATATATCTTCGACCCTTCTCCTCCTTATTCCAATACGTGCTCAGTATACCTAACAAAGCAAATCACTAAGTTTTTTAGTATTTAATAGAAGTATCGTCTGCATTCAATTAAACCGTTTGAATTGCAAAAAAAATTTTAATTGAACTTTCGTGCCTACTCCTTTAACTATTGGAATAAAGTAGAGGTATTGAGGTTCTCTCAATAACTGAGTTAAAAAGTTTAATTGCTTTCAAGTCGTGTCGAATAAATGAAAAAGAGATAAAAGATTCAAGAAAAAAGGATTTTAAGCATTCGTCGCCTCAAATTTCATTAAAACAATATAAGTTTAAATCTCAACTTTCAAAGGAATGACGTGGTTCTCGTCGGCAGATATGAAAATGCAATTATAAAACTTTGTTTAGAACTTAATTTTGATTGAGTCCTGAAAATTGAATTTAGCCGAAACATTTTCAAAGCTTCAAAATATTAAGTCAAAGTCGAGCCTTAAACAAAAGTCATATCAAATTTTACAAGATTTGCTACTTATAAATGCGTTTGTAACAGACGATTAGAATATCATTAAAAAGTTTGTTTTCTCGACGAGGAAAGAATATTAAGCATTTGATCTGCTTTGTCTTATTATAAAACTTTTTATTTTGACAATTCCAGCATAAGGTATCATAACAAGTTATAAACTTCATGTTGCGATTGAAATAAGTGTGAAATTTGAGCTAATCGATTGTGACAAAAATATCACCAAATGACCTCTAATTTATTGAGTTAAAGTGAAACTTTAAGAAAAATAATGGAGAAATAGGCAATTTGCAATTTCAAATCAGCACTTCTGTAAAATGCTTTGAAACTCTTTCAAAGTCTTAATTACATGTTTTGATAAATATAGTGTATAATATGAGTGGCTACGTTGTCTAACTTTGAATTTCAAGGTAATATCTAAATAAGCATTTTTTGAAAGAAGTGATATAATGTTGAATTGCAAAAGTTCCTAGGAATTCTTTAAATATATTTTTATCTATGAATCATGTTTAAAGTTAACTAGGCTGGAGTCATCGCTGATGTGCTTAAAGTAAATGTTACCATCAATTTTAATTCTATGAATTCCCAGAAATCGTCTAAGAAATGAGCTTTTCAAAGATGACATGGCCCGGTACGTATATAGATTTTCCAAAAAGCAATCAAATTTTTATATCTTTTAACCAAGCAATCAAGTATCAATGTGAAAAGAACCTTTTGCTGATGTGTTTACTTTAGATTATCGTATTTTAAATATATCCTGAAGACTCTTGCTTGCAAATAAGAAACCAAACTTTATTAAATTTGAGGTATTCACAAGAAATATCTTGGATAAGAGCAGTTCCATACTCCCTTTTATAAAGATAAGTACTTGAGTTATTTCAAAGCTCCAATAGCCCGACCGATACTTTATATCTATGGCAAAAATGGAAATGTGGCTAATCTATAAAATGCTGAGCTTTTTGAGTTTGCTTCAACAATTATTTATAAATGTCAGAATATCAGTGCTAATTTATGTACAAATTGCAAAGCTCTTTTGCGAGAAGTTTAGACATACAATTCTGGATCCTGAAAATATCAAACAAAAAAGTAAGCATCTCTCGTGTAGAAATATCTCTTACAATTTTGTTCCTTATCATTAAAAAAACAATTGATTAATTTTGCTTTCGATTTTTATGAATGCTTAATAGAGCTGTTTAATACACAAATAGAGAAAACAAAGACATGCAGATATAAATCGTTTCTATTATCTCAACTTATATTTGCCTTAAATGTATATTACACTCATGTAATATATCTTCGACCCTTCTCCTCCTTATTCCAATACGTGCTCAGTATACCTAACAAAGCAAATTACTAAGTTTTTTAGTATTTAATAGAAGTATCGTCTGCATTCAATTAAACCGTTTGAATTGCAAATGAAATTTTAATTGAACTTTCGTGCCTACTCCTTTAACTATTGGAATAAAGTAGAGGTATTGAGGTTCTCTCAATAACTGAGTTAAAAAGTTTAATTGCTTGTCAAGTCGTGTCGAATAAATGAAAAAGAGATAAACGATTCAAGAAAAAAGGATTTTAAGCATTCGTCGCCTCAAATTTCATTAAAACAATATAAGTTTAAATCTCAACTTTCAAAGAAATGACGTGGTTCTCGTCGGCAGATATGAAAATGCAATTATAAAACTTTGTTGAGAACTTAATTTTGATTGAGTACTGAAAATTGAATTTAGCCGAAACATGTTCAAAGCTTCAAAATATTAAGTCAAAGTCGAACCTTAAACAAAAGTCATATCAAATTTTACAAGATTTGCTACTTATAAATGCGTTTGTAATAGACCATTAGAATATCATTAAGAAGTTTGTTTTCTTTTACGAGGAAAGAATATTAAGCATTTGATCTGCTTTGTCTTATTATAAAACTTTTTATTTTGACAATTCTAGCATAAGGTATCATAACAAGTTATAAACTTCATGTTGCGATTGAAATTAGTGTGAAATTTGAGCTAATAGATTGTGACAAAAATATCACCAAATGACCTCTAATTTATTGAGTTAAAGTGAAACTTTAAGAAAAATAATGGAGAAATAGGCAATTTGCAATTTCAAATCAGCACTTCTGTAAAATGCTTTGAAACTCTTTCAAAGTCTTAATTACATGTTTTGATAAATATAGTGTATAATATGAGTGGCTACGTTGTCTAACTTTGAATTTCATGGTAATATCTAAATAAGCATTTTTTTGAAAGAAGTGATATAATGTTGAATTGCAAAAGTTCCTAGGAATTCTTTAAATATATTTTTATCTATGAATCAAGTTTAAAGTTAACTAGGCTGGACATCGCTGATGTGCTTAAAGTAAATGTTACCATCAATTTTAATTCTATGAATTCCCAGAAATCGTCTAAGAAATGAGCTTTTCAAAGATGACATGGCCCGGTACGTATATAGATTTTCCAAAAAGCAATCAAATTTTTATATCTTTTAACCAAGCAATCAAGTATCAATGTGAAAAGAACCTTTTGCTGATGTGTTTACTTTAGATTATCGTATTTTAAATATATCCTGAAGACTCTTGCTTGCAAATAAGAAACCAAACTTTATTAAATTTGAGGTATTCACAAGAAATATCTTGGATAAGAGCAGTTCCATACTCCCTTTTATAAAGATAAGTACTTGAGTTATTTCAAAGCTCCAAAAGCCCGACCTATACTTTATATCTATGGCAAAAATGGAAATGTGGCTAATCTATAAAATGCTGAGCTTTTTGAGTTTGCTTCAACAATTATTTATAAATGTCAGAATATCAGTGCTAATTTATGTACAAATTGCAAGCTCTTTTGCGAGAAGTTTAGACATGCAATTCTGGATCCTGAAAATATCAAACAAAAAAGTAAGCATCTCTCGTGTAGAAATATCTCTTACAATTTTGTTCCTTATCATTAAAAAAACAATTGATTAATTTTGCTTTCGATTTTTATGAATGCTTAATAGAGCTGTTTAATACACAAATAGAGAAAACAAAGACATGCAGATATAAATCGTTTCTATTATCTCAACTTATATTTGCCTTAAATGTATATTACACTCATGTAATATATCTTCGACCCTTCTCCTCCTTATTCCAATACGTGCTCAGTATACCTAATAAAGCAAATTACTAAGTTTTTTAGTATTTAATAGAAGTATCGTCTGCATTCAATTAAACCGTTTGAATTGCAAAAAAAATTTTAATTGAACTTTCGTGCCTACTCCTTTAACTATTGGAATAAAGTAGAGGTATTGAGGTTCTCTCAATAACTGAGTTAATAAGTTTAATTGCTTGTCATGTCGTGTCGAATAAATGAAAAAGAGATAAAAGATTCAAGAAAAAAGGATTTTAAGCATTCGTCGCCTCAAATTTCATTAAAACAATATAAGTTTAAATCTCAACTTTCAAAGAAATGACATGGTTCTCGTCGGCAGATATGAAAATGCAATTATAAAACTTTGTTGAGAACTTAATTTTGATTGAGTACTGAAAATTGAATTTAGCCGAAACATGTTCAAAGCTTCAAAATATTAAGTCAAAGTCGAACCTTAAACAAAAGTCATATCAAATTTTACAAGATTTGCTACTTATAAATGCGTTTGTAATAGACCATTAGAATATCATTAAGAAGTTTGTTTTCTTTTACGAGGAAAGAATATTAAGCATTTGATCTGCTTTGTCTTATTATAAAACTTTTTATTTTGACAATTCTAGCATAAGGTATCATAACAAGTTATAAACTTCATGTTGCGATTGAAATTAGTGTGAAATTTGAGCTAATAGATTGTGACAAAAATATCACCAAATGACCTCTAATTTATTGAGTTAAAGTGAAACTTTAAGAAAAATAATGGAGAAATAGGCAATTTGCAATTTCAAATCAGCACTTCTGTAAAATGCTTTGAAACTCTTTCAAAGTCTTAATTACATGTTTTGATAAATATAGTGTATAATATGAGTGGCTACGTTGTCTAACTTTGAATTTCAAGGTAATATCTAAATAAGCATTTTTTGAAAGAAGTGATATAATGTTGAATTGCAAAAGTTCCTAGGAATTCTTTAAATATATTTTTATCTATGAATCATGTTTAAAGTTAACTAGGCTGGAGTCATCGCTGATGTGCTTAAAGTAAATGTTACCATCAATTTTAATTCTATGAATTCCCAGAAATCGTCTAAGAAATGAGCTTTTCAAAGATGACATGGCCCGGTACGTATATAGATTTTCCAAAAAGCAATCAAATTTTTATATCTTTTAACCAAGCAATCAAGTATCAATGTGAAAAGAACCTTTTGCTGATGTGTTTACTTTAGATTATCGTATTTTAAATATATCCTGAAGACTCTTGCTTGCAAATAAGAAACCAAACTTTATTAAATTTGAGGTATTCACAAGAAATATCTTGGATAAGAGCAGTTGCATACTCCCTTTTATAAAGATAAGTACTTGAGTTATTTCAAAGCTCCAAAAGCCCGACCGATACTTTATATCTATGGCAAAAATGGAAATGTGGCTAATCTATAAAATGCTGAGCTTTTTGAGTTTGCTTCAACAATTATTTATAAATGTCAGAATATCAGTGCTAATTTATGTACAAATTGCAAGCTCTTTTGCGAGAAGTTTAGACATACAATTCTGGATCTTGAAAATATCAAACAAAAAAGTAAGCATCTCTCGTGTAGAAATATCTCTTACAATTTTGTTCCTTATCATTAAAAAAACAATTGATTAATTTTGCTTTCGATTTTTATGAATGCTTAATAGAGCTGTTTAATACACAAATAGAGAAAACAAAGACATGCAGATATAAATCGTTTCTATTATCTCAACTTATATTTGCCTTAAATGTATATTACACTCATGTAATATATCTTCGACCCTTCTCCTCCTTATTCCAATACGTGCTCAGTATACCTAATAAAGCAAATTACTAAGTTTTTTAGTATTTAATAGAAGTATCGTCTGCATTCAATTAAACCGTTTGAATTGCAAAAAAAATTTTAATTGAACTTTCGTGCCTACTCCTTTAACTATTGGAATAAAGTAGAGGTATTGAGGTTCTCTCAATAACTGAGTTAATAAGTTTAATTGCTTGTCATGTCGTGTCGAATAAATGAAAAAGAGATAAAAGATTCAAGAAAAAAGGATTTTAAGCATTCGTCGCCTCAAATTTCATTAAAACAATATAAGTTTAAATCTCAACTTTCAAAGAAATGACATGGTTCTCGTCGGCAGATATGAAAATGCAATTATAAAACTTTGTTGAGAACTTAATTTTGATTGAGTACTGAAAATTGAATTTAGCCGAAACATGTTCAAAGCTTCAAAATATTAAGTCAAAGTCGAACCTTAAACAAAAGTCATATCAAATTTTACAAGATTTGCTACTTATAAATGCGTTTGTAATAGACCATTAGAATATCATTAAGAAGTTTGTTTTCTTTTACGAGGAAAGAATATTAAGCATTTGATCTGCTTTGTCTTATTATAAAACTTTTTATTTTGACAATTCCAGCATAAGGTATCATAACAAGTTATAAACTTCATGTTGCGATTGAAATAAGTGTGAAATTTGAGCTAATCGATTGTGACAAAAATATCACCAAATGACCTCTAATTTATTGAGTTAAAGTGAAACTTTAAGAAAAATAATGGAGAAATAGGCAATTTGCAATTTCAAATCAGCACTTCTGTAAAATGCTTTGAAACTCTTTCAAAGTCTTAATTACATGTTTTGATAAATATAGTGTATAATATGAGTGGCTACGTTGTCTAACTTTGAATTTCAAGGTAATATCTAAATAAGCATTTTTTGAAAGAAGTGATATAATGTTGAATTGCAAAAGTTCCTAGGAATTCTTTAAATATATTTTTATCTATGAATCATGTTTAAAGTTAACTAGGCTGGAGTCATCGCTGATGTGCTTAAAGTAAATGTTACCATCAATTTTAATTCTATGAATTCCCAGAAATCGTCTAAGAAATGAGCTTTTCAAAGATGACATGGCCCGGTACGTATATAGATTTTCCAAAAAGCAATCAAATTTTTATATCTTTTAACCAAGCAATCAAGTATCAATGTGAAAAGAACCTTTTGCTGATGTGTTTACTTTAGATTATCGTATTTTAAATATATCCTGAAGACTCTTGCTTGCAAATAAGAAACCAAACTTTATTAAATTTGAGGTATTCACAAGAAATATCTTGGATAAGAGCAGTTCCATACTCCCTTTTATAAAGATAAGTACTTGAGTTATTTCAAAGCTCCAAAAGCCCGACCGATACTTTATATCTATGGCAAAAATGGAAATGTGGCTAATCTATAAAATGCTGAGCTTTTTGAGTTTGCTTCAACAATTATTTATAAATGTCAGAATATCAGTGCTAATTTATGTACAAATTGCAAGCTCTTTTGCGAGAAGTTTAGACATGCAATTCTGGATCTTGAAAATATCAAACAAAAAAGTAAGCATCTCTCGTGTAGAAATATCTCTTACAATTTTGTTCCTTATCATTAAAAAAACAATTGATTAATTTTGCTTTCGATTTTTATGAATGCTTAATAGAGCTGTTTAATACACAAATAGAGAAAACAAAGACATGCAGATATAAATCGTTTCTATTATCTCAACTTATATTTGCCTTAAATGTATATTACACTCATGTAATATATCTTCGACCCTTCTCCTCCTTATTCCAATACGTGCTCAGTATACCTAATAAAGCAAATTACTAAGTTTTTTAGTATTTAATAGAAGTATCGTCTGCATTCAATTAAACCGTTTGAATTGCAAAAAAAATTTTAATTGAACTTTCGTGCCTACTCCTTTAACTATTGGAATAAAGTAGAGGTATTGAGGTTCTCTCAATAACTGAGTTAATAAGTTTAATTGCTTGTCATGTCGTGTCGAATAAATGAAAAAGAGATAAAAGATTCAAGAAAAAAGGATTTTAAGCATTCGTCGCCTCAAATTTCATTAAAACAATATAAGTTTAAATCTCAACTTTCAAAGGAATGACGTGGTTCTCGTCGGCAGATATGAAAATGCAATTATAAAACTTTGTTTAGAACTTAATTTTGATTGAGTCCTGAAAATTGAATTTAGCCGAAACATTTTCAAAGCTTCAAAATATTAAGTCAAAGTCGAGCCTTAAACAAAAGTCATATCAAATTTTACAAGATTTGCTACTTATAAATGCGTTTGTAACAGACGATTAGAATATCATTAAGAAGTTTGTTTTCTTTTACGAGGAAAGAATATTAAGCATTTGATCTGCTTTGTCTTATTATAAAACTTTTTATTTTGACAATTCCAGCATAAGGTATCATAACAAGTTATAAACTTCATGTTGCGATTGAAATAAGTGTGAAATTTGAGCTAATCGATTGTGACAAAAATATCACCAAATGACCTCTAATTTATTGAGTTAAAGTGAAACTTTAAGAAAAATAATGGAGAAATAGGCAATTTGCAATTTCAAATCAGCACTTCTGTAAAATGCTTTGAAACTCTTTCAAAGTCTTAATTACATGTTTTGATAAATATAGTGTATAATATGAGTGGCTACGTTGTCTAACTTTGAATTTCATGGTAATATCTAAATAAGCATTTTTTTGAAAGAAGTGATATAATGTTGAATTGCAAAAGTTCCTAGGAATTCTTTAAATATATTTTTATCTATGAATCAAGTTTAAAGTTAACTAGCCTGGAGTCATCGCTGATGTGCTTAAAGTAAATGTTACCATCAATTTTAATTCTATGAATTCCCAGAAATCGTCTAAGAAATGAGCTTTTCAAAGATGACATGGCCCGGTACGTATATAGATTTTCCAAAAAGCAATCAAATTTTTATATCTTTTAACCAAGCAATCAAGTATCAATGTGAAAAGAACCTTTTGCTGATGTGTTTACTTTAGATTATCGTATTTTAAATATATCCTGAAGACTCTTGCTTGCAAATAAGAAACCAAACTTTATTAAATTTGAGGTATTCACAAGAAATATCTTGGATAAGAGCAGTTGCATACTCCCTTTTATAAAGATATTTACTTGAGTTATTTCAAAGCTCCAAAAGCCCGACCGATACTTGAAAATGTGGCCAATCTATAAAATGCTGAGTTTTTATGAGTTTACTTAAACAATTATTTATATAATTACTCTGAACTAAGATATACTCCTTTTTCCTTCACAGTACAATTTTTTTATTATGAGGGGGTTCGTATAAGAGGATTTCGAGGTTTTCTCTCTTGGATGAAGAGCTATTGAAAAATTTTGAATTATATTTTGATAGACAATTCTACAAGCTAAGTAGAATATATATATGAAAATTTATAGACATTAGGTTAGAGAGTTACTGAAGTCAAAAGTCAGAGCATCCAAATTTTTTTTTTCCCTCAATAACTTCTCAGTGGGAGATTCATGTAAGATGAGTAGGGTAAATGTTGTAGCCCATTCTCTAAGCTATCGAATGGGCATATATTCTAATACAAATTCCTTTAGGATACAGAGATAAATTGAAAATAAGGTCCAAAAATTTGTAAAATGATGAGAAATATTGAAATCGATTTTCCTATCTTGGCAAATTAGATGGTGAAAAACTCAAATCAAATCTAAAGCAGATTATCTCTTGAAGAGCATTTCTTCTCCTAAAGTCAAATCAGTAGCTTACTACATTGGAGAGATAAATCGAAATAAAATCTAAAATGTAATATAAAGTATGAAAACTTAAATGTAACAAACATCACTCATAGAAATTCTTGAGGCAACGAATTTAGGATTTTTATGAAGATCATATTATGATCTATCATTTATTATCTATAAGTTTTTCAATATCAATTCACTGGCAGAGAAAACCCCTAAACCCTTCTTGATAATTTTCGGAAAATCAAATTTTTGAAATTGGGTTTTCAAAAATCCGAAAATTATCAAGAAGGGTTTAGGGGTTTTCTCTGCTCAGTGAATTGATATTGAAAAACTTATAGATAATAAATGATAGATCATAATATGATCTTCATAAAAATCCTAAATTCGTTGCCTCAAGAATTTCTATGAGTGATGTTTGTTACATTTAAGTTTTCATACTTTATATTACATTTTAGATTTTATTTCGATTTATCTCTCCAATGTAGTAAGCTACTGATTTGACTTTAGGAGAAGAAATGCTCTTCAAGAGATAATCTGCTTTAGATTTGATTTGAGTTTTTCACCATCTAATTTGCCAAGATAGGAAAATCGATTTCAATATTTCTCATCATTTTACAAATTTTTGGACCTTATTTTCAATTTATCTCTGTATCCTAAAGGAATTTGTATTAGAATATATGCC
>ARYC01025453.1:0-15677 GCA_000711775.1 Oxytricha trifallax
TAATAAATAATTATGAAGCTTCTATCCTGTAACTTCGTAAATTCCGTTCTGTTCTAGGTAGGCCTGTATAGAATCAAGCAAGAGCTAGTTCCCACAAACCCCTTTTCTACCCACTTTCTTTTGTGATTCAGGATCAAGAATCTTATGCTTGACCTCGTACTTAAACTTTTCGATAGTCTTATATACAACATCCACATCCATCCTCAATTTCTTAGCCACTTGACGAGGCTTTAATTGCTCGTTATAGTATAGATTAATAACCTCTAATTTCTTACATGCGAGCTTAGCTTCTCTTTTCTTAAAAAAAGGATTGCTACTTAACTTCTAGGATTTGCCTTTTTATTTAATTGTCTCGTTGAGAGCATCTATTAAATTTTGACTCCCTCTAAGAGCTCCTCGTTACTAATTAACTTTGCATCCTCCTGTAATATTTTTGCTTGTGTCGCTTTCTTAATTATTCATAACTGGTTTATTCCTGATTCTGGCAAGTCGAAAACTTTGAAGGTAAGCTTCAAGGAATTTGCAAAGCTCATCATCATTTTATATGTAACAAACATCAACATTGCTAGCTAAATATTCTTGAATTTTTTCTTAAGGAAGTTTTATGATTGCTCCACCTGTAAGCTTCTAGATTTGTACAGGGACTTCACCACTGTTTAGCAGTTATCCAGAATTGTATGTGAACTTTGTTGACTAAATAACGTTTGGGAATAATTTACCAAGCACGACAGGAGTCCATTTAACAATAGATTTCTCTTAAGCCTTAACTTTGCTTGGTTTAATTACAGATAAGGCATTAGAAATAAGAAAATCATCGCTTAATATCGACTGCTATGAGCAAGAAATTTCTGATTAAGATCCATTCTTAGACTCTTCGTTAGGGTGTGAGTTTATACCTGCATTCTAGTTATCTGTTTTTTAGATCTTCATTTATTACTAGGTATAATTTTACAGATGAAGCTTGATCAAATTAATTATATTATAATATCATTAAGAATATAAATAGATATCTTTAGTATTTTAATTATAAATTAAAATGGAAGGAAAGCAATAATCGATTGGTGACCAAGCAGTATTTTAATTACTACCAAATGATGTGGGACAGATTTCATATGCATATAAAGAAGGTGACTCTCCTCTTGAAATAATAGGACTTTATTCTTTGTCATGTAAGTTCGTAGAAGGACTTGATTTGCAAGAATGGAAAGGTACCATTTTTGAGTTTCTTGTTTCTCATGATGATAATGCAATTGAACTTCTTCTCTGCTATTTTGATTAACTTATAAAAAGCCCAGAATTATGCAATGAGGACTTCTTCAAAATCTTGATGCGAGCACTTCACGCTATTTTCATCAACAAACTTGATTAGCCGCTAAATGAAGTCTTATAGTAAAGCGAGCTTGAACTTAACCAACTTGCAATTCTACCTTTTAAAAATACTCTTGCAAACAAATAGTTAAATAACACTTCATTTAAGAGTATTAAAATTGTGAAAATCTCTATAGAATATACTAACTACCAAGATCACTGATTTAAAATACATACGCTTTGACCATAATGCTGATTACTTCAAAGCTTATGAAAAATAAAATAATTTAGATGAATCATTTATTCAATTCATGATTCGTAAAGTAAAAAAACAGATGTTAAGCAAATGTAAAATTCGTCAATCATATAAAATGAACAGCTTAGAATAAGAAAAGGACTAGCAAGAGTAGCAAGAATAAGATACTAAAATCAAGATGAATGTCGAAATCAATTTAAATATTGAGGGTTAATATCACAATGAAGAAGGGAACGATATTCAAAACTTCTAGAATAATGATAATTTGAATGCCTATAAAATCAACTAAAAGGATCTTCTTAATCAATCTATCGAACAAGATTAATATGCTTCTAATTTAGTATCTTCAATAATGAATTAGAATCCTAATAACAATCAAAATCGAAAATTCAAACTAAATTTAGCATTGATTGATTCTGATGATAATGAAGTTGATTATTAGGATATTGGTTAAGTTCTGGACACCATGACGCAGGTCACTTACAAATAACCTAAACTTCTGAATAAAGATACCCATGCAATTTAAGTTTATTTAGAGGATTAACTCCTCGATTATCAAACTCTAATCAATAAATTAAGAGTGAATCCGCTCACTTATAAATAACAAGCAGATTCCTGTTAATAACTTTTAAAAATGTTCTAGGAAAAGCTGAACGAATTCATAAAACAAAAATATTGGCTTGCCACCGCTACAATCAAAAACACTAACATGGCTGTAAACAATGTGTTCAATATAGAATTTGGTCGATTAGGAAAGAATAGAAAAGTAAAAAAAATGTAGGACTGCTTCTAAAAAGCGATCATTATCTGAAAGAAACAAAAAGCAGTCAATAACTTACGAAGAGAAGATTATTTAATAAAATAAGGGTCTTTTTCAGATGAAATTTATTTCTAAAAAAGAGAATCTGGTGCAGCTATTGAAAAAGATCCCGATAGCTATAAACTAACGAGCAAGGATTCAATTACAAAAGCTTCAAAGTTTAAAGCTTAAACTAAAAATTATGATCGTCTTGAAATAAAAGCTTAAAAGAAATTATCCTTGAATTACAAAGCAAATATATTAGCTGATAAGGATTATGATAGTACATTACACTAATTTGAAATACGTGATTTTCCTACTCCGTAATTCTCTGAATCTGAGACATTACATTTAATGGGCACTCTCGATTACGCTATCAACTTCAATAAATATATTAATGAACATCGTGATGTAGATAAGAAGGAAATGTTCACCGGATCACCATTCTTCGACTGTAACTAACATCGCCTTATGCATACCTCTTTTAGGCATTAAATATCTAAATAGAGTAAAATGACCAAATTTTTCTAGCATAGAAATTATCATTAGGCTTTCAATTCAGATTACGTTTTCAAGCCTTAGATACATAAGAACCCCTAGAATTATTCATACCCCAATGAACTTCTTGGACTGTTAAATATACTCTGTAATGGACCGGTTTATAATGATTTAAGAGCGACTTTCATGCTCTTAGCCGCATTTTATTCTTCAAAGCCTGAAGATATAACCAGTGAGTGTTTTTTAAACCCACTGGTTTTTCCACTATGCTAAGTACTTCAATCCTTAGTCTTCAATTTCAAACTTCAACCGTTTAAAGTAATTAGGATATTGGAAAAATATACAGAAGAATAGAATTTGGAGATGTTTCCTTCTATCTATAAACTTCATTACTGCAATAGGGATAATTTTTGTGATTACGTATTCGGAGAGAATTCAATAATTGTGGAGCTCATTTACTTTTACAGTGATAATCCTATCCCTAGATCACAATTCGCCGTTGTAAGAGAAAATTAAGATTATTATCTAGTGGCCATGTCGATGAGGAGAGGAATTATACAGATACCCTAAAGACTTGAAGTAGTTAAAGGTAAAGAAGAGCAAATAATTGAAAACCTGATTGATGAGTTATTTGCAAGTGAAGAATTCGATATAGGCCTCAGCAAGCCGTATATGATAAGGTTCTACTCAGTGTAACTCTAGGATTAAGAGCCTCCTTAAACTATCTATTAAATTCCTGCGGATTACTAGTATAGACTAAGAGACTTTTATGTCAAATTGTTTAGTTGGTAAATATACAAAGCCTTAACTTTTTATAGTTATAACTTTCAAGAGTTAGATTATTGTGTAGCAGTTATCAGAAGAGGAGAAAAGTATATGATGATACTTATTGACACTATGGCAACCCCAAAGTTAGACAGTTATTCATATTATGAGGATACTCAATATAAATACAACTAAATTAAGCCCGAAAATAGAGATAATGTACAAAGTTTCAGGAATTTTGCCAAAAAACTCAATGGGTAATAGCTAAGTAAGTATTTGTGTTTAACTTCCTATAGAAACTTAATGGGAAAAAGTGCAAAAATATATTGATTACTATTCTCAAGATTATAGTTTAGCATACTGTCTGGACTCAATGATATAATCAGTTCAAATTATGAAAGAATTCAATAAAACATTTGAAGGGAAGAAAACCAACGAGTCTAAGGCTATAGAATCTCTACTTATACAGATATAAAAAACTCTCCGTTAAACCCTTCTTAAAATTGTCCCTTAAGTATTCGAGTCTATATAATCATTGTAAGTTATTGAATTTCCTAACTTTGTGTATAGAAAAGAAAAATTAAATAAGATAGAAGACAATGCATTGAAAGAGGATATTCAACTGAATTATGAAATACCATTTGACTTACGATACAATATCCTCAATGTTTTACTTTGTTCTGAAGAGAGATCATTCAATTCTGCAACATATAATTTGCTAGAATATTCCAGAACTAAAGACAGTTTTACTGAAGATATAATTGATGATGTTGACAAGAGGAAATAATAGTTTGAACAAAATACAAAAACTGAAAGTTTCCATCAAAGTTCAAAGTTATAAGATCCTTACCATAATTACAAGTACTTGCGCCTGTTTGAGAAATTAACTAAATTGAGGCCTTTGGACAATAGTGCACTCAAAACCTTAAATTATCGACCTTATGATGACTACTGTGTAGTAAAATTAGAGACTTTTCCTGTAAGCTCTCAGGAACTGAAAAAATGTTACAGCGGCAGCGTGCATAAGTTCAGCATCTCTAATATGGACTAGCTTTGTTTAACAGTTCAATAATAATACTAATGGAATACTCACAAGCAACTAAAGTAGGAAAACAGCCTGAGCGAATATAATATATTGGGGCAAAGATAGAGATAGCTTTCACTCACATATGCGCATAATGATAATGACCTACTCACTCCATAAAGGAATCGGGTTGATGGTAGCTACACTTAGTAACATCAATAAAGCTTTTCAGATTCTCAAAGAAAAAGAGATACAAAGATTAGTTTAAAGCAGCCAAACTAAAGCCAACTTGCAAGCAAATAAACTCTCCAGAACTTGTCATAGATAAAAAGTGGACAGGACTCCTCTTCCTCCTCTCTAAAGAAACATAGTGGTGGAGGGATTATGAGTCAGACACCGAATTACAACATTTCTCCATAACAACAATTTAACACGGGTACTCCTTAAATCAATCAATTCTAATCAAACAGTCTTTAACTCACTCCAACTTAGATATAATAGAATAAATTATAAGTTGAACCTTTCAGCAAACTCAAGAGTTAGACGCTAAATAAGAAAAAGAGCAAAGCAAAGAAGAAGGTGCAAAAGAATAGTTAACAGAATGATCCTGTGACTAATAATTCAAAAGAGATTAAATTAGTTTAATAGATGTTAGGCACCAACACTAAACAAAAAGACCAGCTCATTGATCAAAATGATCCTTCAAATAGAATCAACGATTAACATCAGCAAATTGAAGGAGGTGGTTTTGCACTTGACACAAGAGATCAGAAGCAGCACTAAGAGGACTCAGGCAATCAATAAGCGATTCATAATGATGATGAAGAAGTAGGAGAAGATTATGACGAAGATTAAAGTGAAGACGAGTATGAACCAAATAGATTTAATCAACAAAGAACTTAGAATTTCTAAGAGAGCGATGCAAGCATAC
The DNA here is from genome assembly GCA_000711775.1 of Oxytricha trifallax. Lineage (NCBI taxonomy): Eukaryota > Ciliophora > Spirotrichea > Sporadotrichida > Oxytrichidae > Oxytricha > Oxytricha trifallax. The sequence continues at coordinate 5,582 of ARYC01025453.1, forward strand.
CCAGGGACCACTGAGATTTTGAGAAAGACAGCTATTTCACTACATAACCTCCAATCTTTCCTAGTAATGGAATTTATAAACAACCTATACATAATCAAGTGAAAGCATCCGTAGGTCACCAAAACCAAAAATAGAACTCTTACTTTAAAAACCTTGGTGGAAGTCGAATGTTCCATAATAAACATGATAATTAATAATTCAATGACTTTGATTTCTAAGCAGGAAATAATCTAAACCTTAATGATATCAATTCTAAAACTGATGAATTCAACAACAAGAATTAGACGTTGGTACTTTCAACTGAAGCAACCTAGTCCACAAAGGGACACCCAAGATGCCTTAGTCTCAAAACAAAGCTTCATAATAAAATATGAATCAACCTAAGAAAAATTCTACTAACTCCAACCAAGCTAATATCCTACCATTCCTTTGAAAGGCGTTTAAAAGCTTTATGAAGATAATTTCCACAAGTTATTTCCCAAGTTTAAGTATATTTGTAGCAAGAATGATTATTTAGTTTTTATAACAAGTTTTAAATCAACTCACTGCACTCTCCTCCCTAATTTTCTCTTATATTAATTCTCTCCTCTCTATTTAATTTTCACCAATTTTATCCCAGTTTTAAAAATCCTGGTTTTATTAAGATATTATTAAATTTATTGGATTATTGCCCTATAAATTGCCAGTTTTAAGTACCTACTATAAATTTAATTTAAGTTTGTAACAAACTTCTCTACCTAAATAATTTAAAAACTATAAGCCCAGCTCTCTTCTAACCCAATTTTCTTCAACTGCCCTATTTTACCCTACCAACTCAAGATTTCTCTAAGTTCTGGTTTCTAACCTTAAGCCCAGCTAATCGGCTTGAGGACAAATTTTACGTTTTCAAAGGCCAAACTAGACTTTTAGTCATTTTAAGTACCTTAACAACTTGATGTACTAAAATGAAAATTTTGGCAGCATTTCAGGTTTTACTGGTCGTTCAATAATTTTTAAAAAAATTCAGCTATCAGCTTATATTACCTACCTATATCCCTAATTGACCTAAAAGTTGGCTTAAGCCCAGTAGTTGTAGTTAAAAAGTAAAAAATCAAAAACGCTAAAGTTTTACTCAGTTTACTAAGTTTTTTAAAGTTAACAGCTATTTAATTAAAATCAAGTTTTAAGTTTAAAAGTCAAGTGATGTTTGTTACACTAACTAAAAGTCAAGATCTAAAAAGGAAAAAAATCAAAAAGCTTAAAAGCCTAGTACTAGTCACGAAAGTCTTGCTAATTTTTCAGTTGGTAAAATTAAAGCTAGGGTTAAGAAACTTTAAGCTTGAGGGGATAGTGGCCACTATTCAAATTTTTAAAACAAAACATTCAGGGTTTAATTTAATCAACAAAATTATCAAAAGTAGCAAGTAAAAAATTTTCAAAGTAACAGTTAGAACCAAAGTAAAGAACCCAAAATTTAATCAGTAAGAAAGAACCCAAGTAAAACTTTGTAAATTATTTAGAACTCCAAGAACCCTTTAAGAGATTTTTTAAAATTTTAATTTGCTTAAGTAGCCTGGCCAGGCTTTACGATCGATTTAAATAACAAGTAACAAAGTAACAGTGATTTTCAAAGTGGTAATTTAGAAACAATAATTTTTTAACAGAACCCAAAAAACATTAAAAAAGAACCCAAGTAACATTAATAACAGAACCCTTGATTAATTTAAAAGAATTTAAAAACTTACGTACTTACTTAAATTTAATTTGACTTTAAATGTCTGGAGCACACATTTTGAAAATTGATTACTGGTGAAGGCCTTCCCTGATTCTTTACTACTAGAGATTTTCTTTTAGATAATTGAGAAACTACCGGTTTTGATTTTTTGATTTTAAATTAAGAACAAAGTCAAATTATTACGAGGAATCAAATGATCTGTTTAGGGTATTTAATTAATTAAGAGCGGCAGTGACATGACTTAGAAGCTACATTTGCTCAAGTACAATCGCAGTGTTGCAATCACTGGATGTTTTCAACATAGCGTTTCGCTAATCAATGTCTGGCATGGTAATTAATTAAAGAATCTGAATCGTATCAAATAAACAAACAATCAGTTTTTACAAGGATTTTTAAACTTGCACAGTGACATGACTCTCAGGCTACATTCCTCCGCAGATTTTTCGCCAATCGCTGTCGGGCAAGGACGATAAATCGTAAATTAATTATAAAATAAATCGAATTTAACCTCGTTTCGAGGACGACGAATTTGAATATTCAAACGGGTGGCTCTAAGGATAATTTGAGATTTTTAAAAATCAATTTAATGATCACGGTTTCCCCTTTCCTCCTTCTTCAATTTACTCTTAGTAAAACTAAAACTACTTGCAACTTTAAGTACTGTAAAAAGGGAGTTACTCTTAGTGACTTTTTAAAATTCAGAAACTACTTAAGTTAACTTACAGTTAAGTAAAGTTTTTATTTGGCCTAGGTACTCACCCTGACTGTAGAGAAGCCTAAAAAAGCTTCAAGCGTAAATCGGCTCAGGCAGTATCCCAAACAGCAGTTTCTTGGTTTTTAAGTTTTCATAAGTAAAGCCAGTAGTTTGGCACTCTACTAATAAAAATTAACCAGTCCTTAAAATTTAGGCTGAAACTTAAACTTCTCTAACCAAAAACTTTTTACTTTTGAACTTTTTATAGGTACTTTTAAAGAGAAAGCAGAGAACAGTAAATAGTAGTACTGCCCTGTTACTTTACTTCACCGGTTAACTACTGGTAAGGTAAGTAAGCTAGGCTTTATTTCTATTATTTTTCTCTCTTTTTATAAAAATTTGAGAGACTAGTAGCAGCACAGCAAATAAATTTACTTTTAACTGCGAAAATCTCAGCAGCTCTTTCCTAGAGTTTATCTCTAGGACGGGGTTGCACTCTAGTTCAAAGGAATTGTTTGATTATTGGTTTGAGTTAAGTTAGGGTAACTGTATTACTGATATTATTAATCCTATAGCTCTCTTGAAACTCTTTCAACTAAATCAAAGAGCTCAGGCTCATAAATCTCAGAGTGATGTTTGTTACACTTATATAAATCTTGAAACAATATACAATTAAACTGCCCGATCTTTCTACGATTAATTAAAGCCCTAATATTATTATCTTTAACAAAGAATTCTGCTAGTCAAATTATAATAATAAATCAAATGGAATTTGAAAACAGCAAACTCATTTCTACATACCTGGCTTTGATGTCTCCTATGAAAGAGGACAAACTGAACGAGGATATCGCTGGTATCGACTTCACTAAGGAGCCTGAGTGCTAACCCCTCAACTAACTTAAGGATGCAGCTTTCCATAAGATGGTATCCCAAAACCCTTTTTAAATCAAAAGGACCTTGAGATATTTCTCACTTGGCTATCTCTACTACTATCTTTTGAAAGGGCATCACACTGGAGAGAGCGACGAAGGTTCCTATGACGACGAAGACCATGACGACGACGAGGACGATGACGATGATGATGACCAGGAGGAAACTAAAGTGCAAGCGGAGGGAGATTTCTCCGACTACAAAATCCCTGCCGATGAAACTATCGAGAAGGCGATCCAGACTTTCCCTGACGGAGATGTATTGTTTATTCCCCTTGGCATCAAGTCAAACTTCCAGTGTATGGTGAACCAAGAGGAACTTGCAGAGCACCTCCAAGCCTTCAATGTCGCAGATTACAAGCCTCTCCATTTTAAGGGACAGATCTAGTTGACTATTGGGTTCCAGGAGAGCTTCAAGATCAAGAGAATCACCACTTAAACATCTTAAGGGCCCAAGAAAACTCTCACTCTTGAATGGGCCTTCACTTATCCTACAATGGAATGGCTAATGCTAGGGCAATAAGCTAAATTAATCGTTGAGGATGAAGAAGATCTCACTACCGACTTCTTGAAGTCCAAGATGTGGATGCTTGACGAGGAGGGTGTCGTCTGTTCAACTCAGGAAGAGGAGAAGAAGGATGAGGAGAAGAAGGAAGATGATGACAAGGAGCAGAAGGTCTCCTCTATTGAAATTATGGTTATATCAAAGTGAGATGCTAATAAAAGATGCTCGCTTATATTTGATAAATTTGTTTGATAGTTTAACTTTTAACTTTTCTTTGTGTCTTTATTAAAACCTATTTAATCCTTTGACAACTTGTCTTCTCATCTCACCTTTATGAGGAAATCTCTTTTAATCCGCAGAGAATATTTAGAGTTGAAGTGAGACCTAAGACAATGATCAGAATTATACTCATAAACGATATTAAACTTCTAAAATAATTATCCTTCTACCAATCGATAACCGATTTAATAGATGATGTTTGTTACAGACACATTAAAGTACTAATCAAACAAACAGATGTCCTTTATAATGGACACCGATTCCGGTACTAGATAGCAGGGAGACTTATACATATTAAATAAGATGGTGGTTAATTATAATTATTCAATTATTTTCGTTTAATTTTTGTTCGTCAAGAACTAAGAATTTCAGGGATCTTCCTTCTCTGGACGAGTGGGCTTTAGACTTCAGGAATTTGACTCGTCGTCGCTCTCGTAATCGTGAAGAGTTAATGTGTCGATTTCCACTTAGTCTCTCTAATGCTTGAAGAATGGATCCATGTACAAGGACTGAATTGAGGATCTGTACAAAGGGTCAGGAGTCAACAAGTTTCTAATGATGACAAACCACTGACCATCCAACTTAGGATTCAGTATCTCAAAAGGTCTATTGGTGAGAATAGCATTTTTATCTTTCAATGCCAACATATCATCAACAGTGTAAGGTAAGCTTCTGCAAAGAATATAGAACAGGAGTAGGCCAAGTCCCCAAGAATCTAAAGCCTTCATCATCAAATGATTTAAGGGCTGGATCTCTCTATTAATAAATTCAGGAGGAGAGTATTCGTTAATGATTTCATCTCTCTAAACATTCCTGTTCAACCAATCTGTCAAGTAAGGAACGTGGTACTTATCAAACAGAATGTTTTCCGGCTTAATATTCAGGTGATAGACTTTGTTCTTATGGGCCTGGAATAGAGTCTTGATGATCATGAAGGCAACGTACTTGAAGCACTTCTGATTTATGAAAAAGCCTTCTAAAAGGGTCCTCAAGTTGTATGGATACTTAGGCATCAAGTATGCAGGCTTGCCCAAGAGGTTGTGCGTTTCTAGTATAGACACTATGTTTCTACCTTGCTTATTGAAGTTGGTATCCATTATTGCAATAGCCGAAGCTTGAGCAGGAATCAGAGCTTTCCAGAAGATCTTAATAATCATTTCGCAAGGACCGCTGCTCTCGCTTATGACTTGGTTGCTATTCGTTTTCCTATAACACTCAAACGATCTGGTAAGATAACTTTTCCCTATTCTTTTTCCAAGCAACAAGTTATGCTTGTCAGCCTCTCTCTTAACCATAGCAAAGATGTCATTTTCCATATCCTCCACAGTAGCTCTAAGGTTCTAGCTTTCCTTGTAAGATTTTAATAGTAAATCAAGTCGCCCGTAGATCCCCCTCAGCATTTGCTAGTTCAGAGTCTAGTAGTGAATATAGAACTTGGACCCTTCAACGAACTCGGCCTTTTCTTTTTGATTGAGGGTCCTGTACACCGCGTCGTTCGCTATCGATTATTGTAACTACTCCAGTTATTCCTAGCCCACTCTAAGCCCAGTAACCTTTTGATTCGTTGGTAAGGCCACTACTTAATTCAAAACATTTTGTATTTTTTCCAGGTTCTCTCCTTCAAACCTTGATAGGTTCCAATACGCTCTCAACTTATCCACTTGATTGTAAAACAGCCTATCCTTCTAAATCGACAACCTTTACTCAGTTCCCTTGGGCTCATACTTGCAATGCAGTTTAAGGACGTTTTGATCTATTCAATATTAATTTTTTAAACTTGTTTAAAAAAACCTGCTTACTTGCTTTTACTTTCTATGATCTATATCCAGCCTCCTGAGGCTTCTTATAACTTCTTCAGACCCTCTATGATCTGAGCCTCTGAAACGAACTTTCCAACATGCTTGTCACTTCCTATCATGTTTTTGATCAGTTCGGCAAGTGGTATTATCTGTTTAATTGTAAAGAGGTACTGCAACTTATTGGTTAAGGATAGCAGCTTCTCAAACTATTCTAATGGCTCGTTTGCATTAATAGAATTATGCAGTTAATCTCTCACCTTCTATTAGTTTACCTGCTTATTAATAATAGCGTAAGCTAGTTTGGGTGCAAACTCCTTAGTGGCCTTTTCCAAAAGACTTTTGGATCTTGGGCTCAGCTATTATTGCGGTTCTTAATTCTCTGCCTCAAGTTCCAAGCCTAGCAGCTTTGGAGTCATTTGGACTTCACTGTGCCTTTTTCCTAACTGACTTCCAGGAGTCGTGAAGTTGGAGTCGACAAAGTCTGAAGATGAATCCTTGTAGTAAAGGTAGAATTTGATCTGCTGCTCGTCCCGGTTTATGATCTCTACAGGATGATCGCTCATTATCTTGAAGTAATGGATCCCTCCTCTACCCAGGCATTAATCAGGAGGCAATACCCAGAGCACATACTAGAGTGGGGCACTGCGATTAATTGCTTGAATAAGTTCTTTAGCCTTTGAAGAATCAATCTCAATTTTAAAACAACAAAAGTGAGTGGCGAAGGAATTGTTGGAGTCTCTAAGCTCAATGATCTTGGTGGTCTTGTGAATGATATCGATCCTTGAGAGATAGGCACCTAACCAGGGATTGTTACTTAGCATAGCTTAGCCCATGAACTCGTTGACCAGGTCATGTAAGAGGGAATGAATAGGTTTAGAGTTTATGAAAGTGAAGGTTGATGTTTGTTACACCAAGTTGCAGAAAAATGTAGCTTAAGAGAAGTAAGAATCAATCTCGCAAAGAAGGATGTCAGGGTCGTTGTCCTCTCCCAATAGGATGTTGATTAGCTTGGCAACTTCCAAAGGATCAAAGATAGGCTGGGGCAGAAGGAACATTGAGTTAGGCTCTACCATCATAAGGTCTTATTTCTTTTGACTCCTGGTAACCGACTTCGATTTGGGAGTTCTCGAGTTGGAGTAATCGACTTCCTAATTTTTACTTATAAATTCTTGAACCTTAACTTAGTACTGTTCATAAAATGCTTTCATTTACTTCTTGTCTTCTTCTGAGACAGTATACCCAGTTGCTGGTACAGCTTTATCGAGCCTTACAGCCTTTACGCCTTTGAATTTAGGAGTTCTCAATCCATCTTTCTCTTCTTTCTGCACTGGTGACGTATTTTCTTACCAATATAATCCTGCTTTTCAAGCCTGTCAGGATCATTCCAGCAGTCATAGATGGTTTCGACTTTGTCTCTTCTTGAATCGTTACTTCGGTAGGATTGACTATTGTGTCAGAGTTGAAAGAGACATCATTAAGGGCCTTTACATCCTTGCTTTCAGTTTGAGTTGCAAGATCAAAGTTGCTGGGATTAACCTGCACTGCAACAGAGTTCAAGGTCTTGCGAATTTGGTAAATTTCCTGAACCTTAGCAAAGTTCTCCTCAGTGATGACGGGAGTTTCCACCTCTTTAACGCTTATTATAAAACAGGAACTTGAACAGGGTGAGTATCTATATTGCATTAACTTATATACATTACATACCTTAAAGTTAAGGAGGCTTTTAAGGTTAAATCATCATCGATGAGCAACTCTCTTTAAGCATACTTGAAACGAAATCGCCAGGCTAGTTTAATTCAAAGGGTTCACAGGTATTATAGTTTTCATCTCCAGGAACCAGGGAGTTGAACCCCCGAGAATAGTTGTGGCATTGATTGCCTTTGCTGAACGACTCTGAAGAGTTGCCGTAAATGCTGGAAAGAATGCTTTCAGGCTTGGCATTTTTGCACTTGTGCTTTCTCTTGCTTTCAGAGGAAGAGTAGAAGTTGTTACTTATCGCACATATTCATTTTAGGTTTGAGTTGTTTCATCTACTGCACTTAGTCGTAGTGCTTCTAGTGCTTGTGCTTTGATAAGCTCTGGGAGGATATATAACTCTTCTGGCATCCCGCAATCGTGCAAGGATATTTGCCCTTCTTTCCTTTAGCTGGATTCGGTGATTGCTCACTCATTATATTAAAAGTTATTAATTATAAAGTTTAATCAAAGTAGAAGTTAAACAGAGAGCCTTCCTTATTTAGTATTCCTTCAAAAAGCCTCGAAACTTTCAGATGCCAGCCTGTACATTCCTAAGAACCAGGCAACTTAGCTTCTGACTTTCCTTAACTCATATATGCCACCTGACAAGTTTCTAAGCGCGAGCAGGCTTGATTGAAGAAAGTTCGATTTCCTCCTAAAATGGACACAAATTCCAGATTGGACACAATTCCGGACACATATTCCGGACACAATTCCAGGTGATGTTTGTTACATTGATCAAAGTTTAATAATATTAAGTTAAAAGTACAAAATCACTCAGTTAAATTTCACCAAATGAATTAACAATAGAAGCAGGTGCTACCCAAGGGGTTTACATGTCAGATTTGCAACGAACCTTTCTAAAACAGAACAGCCAAACACCGCCACATAAAGAAGGATCACACTGAGCAGGAAGTTAGAGACAACAAGTTGCAAAACTATCATAAAAATTGTGAAATTTGTTAGAAGGTCTACTCAACTAAGCACAGCTATAGGTTTCACCCTTGTGTCAAGGAGAAGAAGATTAGAGAAGCTGCCCAGGCTATTGAGAGTGGTAGTAGAAGTACAGTTCCTCTGGCAAATCCTAGGGATGTGTAAAGCAGAGCGAGGCTTCCTAAATCAATATGGATGAGAAAGCCCACTCCAACTCAAAAGAATCTATCGCAACTTAGCAGCAGCAATTCTAAAGTAAGAATAATTCCAGTTGATAAACAGATAGATATGTTGGAGGCAATTGAAAGGTCAGAAGCATAAGGCGTAGCTACAATCAGTGAGGTATCAAGATCACTTCCAGTAGAGCAGTAAGCTCATGAGGACTTTTATCCTGGATCTCCTATTGAAAACCATGACGATTTAATTGCAGGGAATGATGGATGCTTCTCTTAAACTAATATTGCGCCTCAAACTAGATTTGATTTAGCCTGCTTCAAGTTCCAAGTCAGTTGCAAGGGAAGGTGTATTACTTGACTTTATAAAGGTGGCTACTCATGCGCCTGAACAAACTCAATTGGCTTAGTTAACAGAAGGCAAAGCTCAAGCGGAAGAAGATAATTGTATTAATGAGAAAGTTAATAATAGATTGTGGAAAACGTTTTTGGAAATCCATAGGTACCTAAACTTTTAAAGTGACTTGAACTTCAGCAATATTCATGTGTTATTTTATCAGGACATTCAAACCAAGACTTGTGTCATTGTAGCCCCTGCAACTCGTTCTAGAACTAGTATAATAATGGATCCCAATCTAGTAGGCAGTGATGCCGAACCTGCATACGGAGAAATTCTTACAGTTCAGTTTTCCAAAATTATTGAAAGGCTGCAATAGTATGGTATGAACCAAGACTCTTTGTTTTACGATGTTGGTTCTGAGTTTGGCAAGCTGGTATTCTAGGCAGCATTTATGGCAAACGCAACCAGCGTTGGAGTGGAGATAGTCGCAAACCGCTTCCATATCTCAAATAAGAAATTACTCTAACTCTAGGAAGATTATTCAATAGACTTGGAAGTGAGCACTGTCCTCAACTTGGAAGTGAGCGCTGTCCTCAAGAAGATTGAGTTCTACAAACAAATTTCAGGAACGTCTAGGAATTTAAGACTTCGTCTAATCTGCAGGTAACTCACTTATACAGCTTCGCTGCCAGGATGTCAGACCCTGACTTAGTGTACTTGATGGACCTTATTGACAACTGTCCCAATCTAAAGTATGCAGTAGTTACCTCCAATATCAATAAAATCAATCTTCGCAATAACCAGCCTAACTTCTAAATTTATCTATAAAATGAGTTACTCAACAACTGGCAATTAGAAATTTACTTTTCATTTCTTTGAGAGATACCAGGCAGTATCTATCGCGCGATCAAGTATAAAGGGACAAGAGATTCTCTCTGAAGAAGTTAAGGAGATCTAAAATGGCGAAGGCTAAATTTTGCAAAAAAGATTAAG
>ARYC01025454.1:0-28240 GCA_000711775.1 Oxytricha trifallax
ACCCTCAGAGATTTCATTGCTGATTAAAGGAATCATAGGTAGCTTGCTTTGATAGCAACTTAAACATTACAAGGTATAAAAGAGCTACATAAGTTAGGCTTTATTCATAGAGATTTGAAGCCAGAAAATATAATGATAAACTTCTCACCTGTAAGAGGAGCAATAATCGATTTAAACAGAGCATAAAGAGTGGAAGTATCAAGGCTTGGAACTGTAATGGGAACGCAAGGGTACTATCCAGAAAGAGGAAGACTGGAGAGATGGAGATTTTTAATGGGATGTGTGGGCTATGGCAGCAATAATAATAGAGTGCGATATGCCTCGTAACGATTACTACTCTGCAAGATGCGAGAAGGAAGCAAAACATAGAATAAAGCAATTTATTGACAAAACAAGAGTGTCTCAATCAATGAAGCAAATGGCAGAGTCAATAATAATAAAACCAAACTCCAGATCAGACATATCAATAGAGTAGATAGAGTTGTGGTTAAATAAGATAAACTTCAGACCTCTCCCACATTATCCAAAAGTGCATATTTAGTGAATAAATTAAATACATTTACTATATATTTCACATTAAAACCTATTAATAACCCCAACCCCTAACTAATTCCCTACAAAGCAAAGCACTTATAAACCTCATTAAGGGGTTTTATGGTTTTTGAATGAACATAGATGCAGGAGCTGGTTTCTAAGAAAAGAAATATGAGCCCAGGCAAGTCAAAAGAAGTGGAAAAAAAGAGAAGCCAAATCCCTTTCTGGGTTAATTTAATAAACCCCAAAACCCCATCGACGTTTTAAAATGTTTTTTGCAAAGAATCGAGAGAAACTCGAGAATTTAAATAAATAATCAAAACATAAATTTACATTATGCTTAATAGACAGTAAAAGCTCATCAATTATAACAATGAATTCAAAATATCAATAATCATAATGAATAAACAAAAATATTGTAAATCTGTTTAATATTAATATTGCTTCTCTATATATCTTTTAGAAATAATTTTTTTATAAAATTAAATAAATTTAAATAATAATTCCCATGGTCCTTATGGTAATAAAACAATGTCAAGATACATATTCTTTCAAAATTAGAGTTAAGATATTTCCCATCGTTAAAACCATACTATTAATATTGATAAGTCATAATAAATTATTTTCTCAAAAACTGTAACAAACTTTAACAAATTTTATTTTTACACGAATATATTTTTCCTTTTTTAATCTATACTATTGTTCTAGAAATTAAACTATCTATTGAAGAATAAATTTTATAAATAGTTATCTTTGATATAATATCTCCTTAAAAATTAAAAATTTTAAATCAATTTAATTTCAAAAATTATATTTAGTATTTCTAAACTTAGACTAATTAAGTATGTGAAAAATTTCTAACATGCAGAAAAATTAATAAGTTTATAAGAAAAATAATTTATTCTTAGATTAGATTTATTAATATTCCATTTTACAAAACCTCATTAGGTATTTAAAATCATTTATTTTTTGAATAACTTATGAAGAAAAAAAGATTCTCAATTTATCTCAAAATATAACTTTGAAAGTTACTTAAACATATAATTTTGAACTATTTACTTATTAATTTCTTTAATTGATAGTTATAACTTAAAAGCCTCATTTTATTAATTAAATAAAAACACATAATAATCTTAATTTATAATTTAATTCCTTTATTATCATCTAATAACTCTTAATAATTAAAAAATTAGCTTTAAAACTAAAGCAAATTAATTTAAATCAAATTAAAATACTTAATAAAATTAATTCTAGATATAAATGAAATCACTCAGTATGATGAAGTAAATTTTCTAGATTTATAATTTAAAGTAAGAAATTTTAAATCAGAAATTTTTATCTATTTGCTCTATTTTTTGAATGATTAAATTGATAATAAATTTACAGATTAAAATGGCTCTATAATAACTTCGTAATTTTATTTTCATAATTTAAATATAGACTACCTTCATCTCTTAGAATGTCTTTTTGGGTTGATTAACTAACTTTGATTAAGACTTGTATTTTAATTAAGCGGGAAAAAATCACCATCCTCTGGCGATAAAATCCTGTTTAAAAATATTTTTATAATGCAAGGATTTTATTAGATATATAAACAATTTAATTTATAGATTTAGTTAGCAAGCAATTGAGAAAGGTCTGCTTTCTCTTTATATATCTTAGAAATTGTTAAAATAAAGTTTTATTAGTTCAATAGTAAATTTATATAGTAAATCAACATAAGTTAAAATAAAGTTAAATTTTTAAACAAAATGTTAGATAATGTTAAAGTTTGTTGGAGTTTAATTTATTATTAATTAAAATGATTAATTTGCTGATTATAATGTTGTATTATTTTAAGAATTTCAAATGTTAGAATTTGTTAGACTTTGTTAGAGTTGTTATAATTTTAATTTAACTTAGAATAGAAATATATTTTACTACAGAATTATAATTACACTAAGTATTAAATATAAAATAAACTTAATGAAAATCGAACCGGGCTATGAAGAAATTGACAAACATTCAAAATAATTTGATAATAGATACTTTTTTCAACAAAAGCATCTATCAAACATAATCTAATATTGTTCACAATGAAAATTCAGTAGATAATATAATGGAACGAAAAATCATAAAATGAATTGGTCTAATGAAATTGTACTATGTTGATTTTTCATGGTTTATTTAATAAATTTGACTTAAAGTTTGAATCTTAAACGAGTATTGATGTAAAGAGGTTTATGTGAACTTGTTCATTCATTTAAATCTATAACTTATTTATAAAAATTCATTCTTCCCTCTCTCGCACAAACTTTTGTTTCATCTATGCTCACTCTTTTGCAGCTACTCTGAATCAAGTCTATTGTATCTATAGGCAAGTCAAGTATAAGCTGATACAGCAGTAGTTTCTAGAAGCGATCTTAAATTAACTCCACAGGAATCGACTCCATTAAACTGTGGCTATAGGGAACGTTATATACAGGAGTTGTGTTTAACACTTCAATACATTTCTTAGACTCATTAATATTATGAACTGAGAGGTTATAAATTAACAGAATGATCTCTTAATCGTTATATTTTTATCTTAACTTGTGTAAGAATACTATATACTGATCTCGCTTAATAGAACGAGGATGAATCATAAAACTTTCTTCCTCAAGAAATTTTTCATTCTTGGAGGCTGATCTTCTAGTTTGAGGGATCTTGAGAGTAAGGCTCCATTTATTTTATTTTTTATATTTTAATTTAATTTTTAATTTTTTTCTCTATACTAGACAATTATTTTGATGATAATCTCGCTGGACAATTATTTTAAAGTATGAACGTTGATAATTTTTTCTGATAATTTTCATGTATTTTTCAGCAATTTTGATAGAAACATTCCTAATTTAAAGGCACCAAAAAAAAGCAAAAAAGATTAGTGATAAATCCTTATAGAACTATGATAATGAAAATGATTTTTTGAGATTCATGAATTAAGGTAAGTAGAGATAAAAAAATCTGATTAAAAAAAAAGATTATTAAAAGAATTAATTAAAAACAGGGCAGAGATAATAGCATCTGCCACGAATGGCCTTCAAACTATATTTATTCTAAATTTTTATTTATTCTTAAAATTTATATAGATAATTCACAATCGCTAAGACTTGATGTTTAAAGTTTAAACGCTTCAAAATCTTTTTGGAGGTTTTGATGTTGATAAATGACATAACTTTCTAAGCCTGTATCTTCGCTAATACTAGCTAAAATTTCATAGGTCCGAACCTTCACTTTTAGTAATAAACTTCTATGTTATCATACTTCTTGTACCATGACTTATAAATAAAGGTGTTTAAGGTAAATACAGCCTAATAAGCGTGTTTGAACTTGATGTTATTAGTAATAGCTCTTTGCATTTATCAGATTTTAGTTTAAATTATTACTATTAAATGATAATGTAAAGGTCAATCATCTATTCACTCTGTTGACAATCTTGAAAGTAATACCATTTCTTCAATAAATAATTACTATAGTCTATGGAGAGATACGCATATCAGGAAACTTGCGATGATACATTACAGCTCGCTAGTCTAATGGAAAAGTTACCCAATACTTCAAAGTCTTCGAGTCGCAGAGGTTGTCAATATGAGACTGAGAGATCTTTTATTTTCTTGCAGGATGCTTTCATGAACCAGAATTAAAATGCTAAACAGCTAGAAAGCAATGATACATAACAGTTGAGGCACTATTTTGTAAGAGCTTTGCTATAGGTGTATAATTTTGTACTGGTTTGACATAGTCTATATAAATACTTGTACCATACCTAAGCTACAACAATAAATCTAAATATTTTTCATCATAAATAAACCCTAAATTTAGCTAATTTATATTTCTCATATTGCAAATTGGTATAATTTCTCTACTAACCCCAACTATACCCTACAAATGAAAGCACTAATAAACCTAATTATGGGGTTTTGATTGAGATTATGTTGATAGAGATTCGAAACTAAACGGGAAGAAATGTCACTTTTCTCTTCGAGGCTTTTATAAAAGACGGATAATTAGTTAATTACCAACCTTCGAAGAAACAACAGTCAAACAAGAATCCAAAGAAGAGTTTCTTAAATTTGTTCTAGGTGCTTCTAAAGAAAATTATCTCAATAAAATAATTGAAAAAGCAAAAAACAAATATATTCAGTTTCTCCTAGTAATAAGAAGAATCTAGACATTCAACTAAGCAAGAGTTAGCTAAAATGCAAATAGATAGATTAATTATTAATAAAAAAATATAGTAATTCATTGTTTTTTTGGGAACCAGGTACTAGTATATTGATAATGAAAGAGCTTGCATAAAAATATTGCTAAAACTTACTAAAAAATTAACAAAACATTAATTATTAAAATATAATAATAGTAGTAGTAGTAAGTAACTATAGGTAAATTAAAAAATCTAGAGATCAAAATTTAAATTCTAGACTTTAATAATATATTATACATTAATTATTATTGAGCGCCATTTCATTACCAGTCTTGCGATTCTTGTTGATGAGTATACTACTGTTGCCGCCAAAAACAAGCCACTTTAGGACCAACTTAGCAGAGTCAATATTCATCTTGGGGGGCTTTACCCAAGCTTTTAGCTCAACACTCTTAGGGCTGTGTTAATCATGTTGACATCATTTGCACCATCTCCAATTGCTAAAGTTCTTACTTTTCTGTTTTTTTTATTCACTTCCACTTTTTTCTTTGTTGTTTTAGTAGAAGGTCCTCACTTCGGTTCCTGTAATTCCCATAGCAAAGCCTACATCAGCTTTCTTAAGATTAGAGTTTTTGAAGACTGCAACTTTGGAACCCAGCTTAGAGCTGCCACTCTTCGCTAAGCTTTCCCCTGGGGTGCATGTCCCTCGCCTTCTCCAACTCTTGCAGAAGCTCACCTAACCAGCTGTGGTTGCTATTAGCCATACCCTTGCCGTTTGAATGCATTCTCCGCATCTTTCCTCGCTCAATAATAATTAATGTATTAAATATAATAATATATATTTTAATAAATTAAATAGATCATCAGAAAAAAATTAAACACACCAAAAAAATATTTAAAGGAAGAAAAATAAATATAATAAGTATATAAAAATCATAAAAAATTCATAAAATAGAAAAAAATATAAATCAAAATCTAAAAAAATCTCAAATACCTGATTATAAATAGCAAAACCCTGTCAAATATATCAAAACCCATTAAAATTATACCAAAACCCTTTAAGAATATGACAAAACCCTTGACATTAAATGACAAAATCCTCATTATAAAATATTAACATTATATATTTAAAATATTTGTCTAATAAAGAACATAATTAAATTTACTATTATTTATTGTAATAAATATAATTATAATAATAAAATTATATAAAATTAAATATTATTAAATTAGAAAGTTATAAGGATAGGGTGACCCACAGGGGCCCGAGGCTGGAGACTTTCTAATAGAGCTTTCTACTACACTAAGGCCTGCTGAGGGTAGGCAGGGGGTTGCTGGGTTCACCGCATTAGGGGCCAGTCGGCGGGGTTCAATCTGTCAGATCCTAGACTCCTCGAGTCGTCTGCACGCTAAGGATTTCCCTGCATTAGATGAGCTACCTGGCGTGAGTTCAGCTTCCTAGGTAATAGGGAGCAGGATGAAGGTGGTGCTCAACCTTCAAAAGTGAGACGATGAGAACCATAGAAGCCAACGATAATGATTTTCCTCCCACACCAGGTCAGGTTAATGAGGCTACCACAGCGAAAGGACAGAGACTACTATCTCAGCAGCGGTGGAACCTGGTAAGCGTTTTCTCCAGACTCCCCTTTAATTGTTTACAGGAAGCAGATCTCTGCGAGCTCTGCAGAGGATACTCCTAGTTCGATAGGCTCTAATCTCGTATGCATCTTGATTACAGGGAGATGTGGATTTGGGGATGAGGTGATTTTTTGGAGTTTTTTTTGTTCACGACTTTCCACGTCGACTCACTTTAGATACGTCTACGTCACGACTAAAATTGATGGATTGATTTTAATATAAAACAGTGAATTGATAAATATTTTAATTTTGAGTAAAACTCATTAATCATCAAAATATAAAAGCTATAAAAATATCATAACAAAATCATAAAATAGAAAAAAATATCAATAAAAATCAAAATCTTAAAAAATCTCAAAATGCTAATTATAAATAGCTAAATTCTGTCAAATATATCAAAACCCATTAAAATTATACCAAAACCATTTAAGAATATGACAAAACCCTTGAATTGAATGACAAAACCTTCAGTATAAAATATTAACATTATATATTTAAAAAATTTGTCTAATATAGAACTTAATTAAATTTAACTTTTATTTATTATGTTTATATAATTATAATATAAAAGTTATATAAATATTACAAAAAATCTCAAAAAATCTCAAAAATCTGATTATAAATTGCAAAACCCTGTCAAATATATCAAAACCCATTAAAATTATAATAAAACCCTATTAGAATATGACAAAACCTTGACATTAAATGATAAAACCTTCATTATGAAATATTAACATTATATATTTAACATATTTGTCTTATATAGAACTTTATTTAATTTAACTTTTATTTATTGTGATAAATTTTATTTTAATATAAAAGTTATAATAAATAGAAAAAAAATTCATAAAATATTCATTATCAATTTAAATTAAAACCAAATAAATAATCCTGAAATCAGAATTTTACATGCAAATACATTTGTTAATTATATTAAACCTAAAAAATAATTTTTATTTGACTTAATTTATATATTTTATAAAAAAATATTAGCGTAGATTTATTGAAAATTATTACAAAAATGCTATTAATATTTTATTCTTTATTTAAAGAATTATTTAATAGATTTAGAGATAGGTAAGTGGTTAACAAAATTTCCGTTACTTCATACAATGATAATTATATTAAATTCACAACTTATATTTATTTTTATTATTTAAAAAATATTTTCTATCAAATAAATAGATTACTGAGTATAGATACTTTAGTCATTAAACTAATTTATAAGAGAATAGATAAACTCTCTCTAGTTTGATTCCAGAGTTGGAATATATTGAACATATTGTTTGAATGAATATCAATTAGTTAATGGGTTTATGAGTCAACAGTGAATGGCAAGTAAAGATTTTATTAATTCACATTTTAATATTTACTATATCATGATTACATAAATCAAACTACTTTGCAATACTATTACACCAGTTGAGTTAGATGACAAATATTTATGTGAATATTTATAGCGAGAAAGGCAATACTAGACTCTATATCCAGTAAGAAGTTTAAAGTTTTAGCGTATGCTATGTAGTAATTCGAGCTATAAGAGACTTTAATATTGAGATTTGTAAATAATATTAGAGCATATAATGAAAGCAAAGGAGTATGGAGTGCTGAGTAATAAAGAATCCAGGTCACATATAATTCCATTATCATTGATTAATTTATACTCTCATGGCATCTAAACAGGCTATTCCCTTTTATGAGATAAAATCATATAGAGAATCTAAAGTTCGTAAAGAATAATCGGAAGTAACAATGCAGGAGAATAAATGATTTTGCCCTAAAACCCTCCATTCAAAACCCAAAAACCCCTTAATAAAGTATTTAAGGGCTTTGATTTGTAAGAAACTCTTTTGGATATGGATTTAATAATAGTAATTAATCAGAAATTTATTATAAATTATTTGATTAAATCATTCAAAATGCATTTTAGATCATGAGGAAGATGTCTGAATTAATCTTACTTACCCATTATTATCGATAAAATACATAAAAATAGGTAAATTGGCATAAGTGCAAATGAAGATTAGGAAACATTAAATATAACAGTCACGTTTCTAATATATCGATAAGTTAATTTTAAAAAATTGTAATTATTATTTTAGAAAGAATTATTGCTACAGCTAAAGACCAATTGGATAGATTACCTGAAGAACATAAGGCAAAATATATCAGTAAGTTATCTATAAAAATAGTTCTTCAGTATTTTAAGTTCTAAATGCCAATAAAATTTATTTTCAGATGACATAAATATTTACATCGATGCCTTGAAGAAGAAGTAGACGATAATTAATTTGGAAATGAGAGGCTGAATCACAGAGTATAATGCGACTGTCGGGAACTGGCGATAGGACTTTTTGTGGATATAGAATTTGCTCTTCTTTCTACCCCTCTGCCACAGATGTTGCTAGATATTGACAAATTAAATCATTGTTGATGTAAAGATCACTCTCACAATGTAAAACTGATTAATAAGAAGAAAACATAAATGCTGAAAGCGGAGTGTGCAACAGGAGCTACCGACCTGCTGGAAGCAACAACTACCGACAAATTTAAACTAAGAAGTAAAAAATAACTTTAAAAGTAATGAGCAGGAGTTTAGAAAGTGGCTAGAGGAACTTTCAAGTTATGTCATTATTGCAGATTCTCTTTTCACTTACTATTCATTGCAAAATAAAATCAGAACTGGTAAATTTTCAGAAGTTTATCGAAACTTAGTTGTAAATGATTCCCTCCTTCATGAAAATGTCTAAGAAGTTGCAGTAAAGGCAGTCTATAAAAAGACATCAGATGAAGACTTACTTCACAGAGAGATCCATGCACTTAGAAGTCTTGCAGAATAGAAATACGTTGTCAAAATATATTAAGTATTTGACACCTCCACTTGCACTCTCATACAAAACCCCAAAACCCCTTAGTGAGGTTTATAAGTGCTTTGATTTGTAGGGTATAGTTGGGGTCTTATTGGGGTTAGTAGAGAAATTAGGCCAATTTACAAAATGAGAAATAGAAATTAGCGAAATTTAGGGTCTATTTATGATGAGTAATATTTAGATTTACTGCTTAAGCTTAGGTATGGTACGTGTATTAATATAGACTAAGCCAAACCTGTACTAAATTATGCAGCTATAGCAAAGTTATTACGCAAGAGTGCCTCAACTGTTAGGTATCACTGCTTGCTAGCTGTTTAGCATTTTAATTCTGGTTGTTGAACGCATCCTGCAAGAAAATAAAAGTTCTCTCAGGCTCATATTGACTTCCTCTGCGACTCGAAGACTTTGAAGTATTGGGCACACTTTCCATTAGACTAGCGAGCTGTGATGTTTCATCGCAGGTTTCCTGACATGCGTATCTCTCCTTAGACTATAGCCAATATTTATAGAAGAAATGGTATTACTTTCAAGACTGTCAACAGAGTGAAGAGAGTGATTGATTTTACAGTGCCATTTTATAGTAATAAAATAAACTAAAAATCTGATTAAATGCAAAGAGCTATTACTAATAACATCAAGTTTATAAACACATCAACGTTGTCCTCGTGACCATGGTCACCATAACCGTGACCACATGACCATTATTTGAAAATGCATGATTTCAGTTTTAATTCGTCGAATGAAGTCAAAATAGTGCAGTGACAACGACCACCGCTCAACTCACGAGTTACGTGTTCACGTGGTTACCGTCCGTGATCCTCGTGACCAACACATAACCGTGACCACTGACCATCATTGAAAATGCATGATTCACTGTTAATTCGTCGAATGAATCAAAAAGAGCAGTGACTACGACAACCCTCAACTCACCAGTTACGTGGTCACGTGATCCGTCTCGTGACTCGTGACCATGGTCACCATAACCGTGACCACATGACCATCACTTGAAAATGCATGATTTCACTGTTAATTCGTCAAATGACTCAAAATAGAGCAGTGACACGACCACCCCTCAACTCACCAGATACTGGTCACGTGGTCACTGCTCCGTGGTCTCGTGACCATAGGTCACTATAAAAGTGTACACGTGTTCATGATTTGAAAATGAACGATTAAGTGTTAATTCGTCGAATGCTTCAAAATAGAGCAGTGACATCGACCTCTGCTCAACTCACCAGTTACGTGTACACGTGGTTACCGCTCTCGTGATCCTCTTGACCAAGGTCACCATAACCGTGACCACATGACCATCATTTGAAACTGCATGATTTAAGTTTTTATTCGAAGAATGACTACAAAATAGAGCAGTGACAACGACTACCCCTCAATTCACCAGTTATTTGGTCACGTTGTTATCGCTCTCGTGATCTTCGAGACCATGGTCACCATGAAAGTGGCCACTTGACCCACACTTAAAATTGCATGATTTAAGTGTTTATTTGAAGAATGACGTCAAAATAGAGCAGTGACCACGACCTTCGCTCAACTCACCAGTTACGTGGTCACTTTTTCACTGACCTCGTGGTCCTCGTGACCATGGTCACCATAACCGTGACCATGTGACCATTATTTGAAAATGCATGACTTAAGTGTTTATTCGTCAAATAACTTCAAAATAGAGCAGTGACCACGAAACGTGATACCGTGGTCACTTCCCATATGTTTCTCGTCATAATGATGACCATTTCATTGACCACAGTGAATATGGTACCATCACTAGAAAATGAATGAATTCATCGTTTCTTAGTCGATTGACGTCAAAATATAGAAGTGGTCACGACTAACAACCATTAACTGACTAGAAACATGTTACCGTAGTCACTGCCTACGTTGTCCTCGTATCCATTGTTACAATGATCATGACCTCGTTAATCTCGGTACCAATACTTGAAAATGAATGAATTCATTGTTTGTTAATCGAATGACGTAAAAATAGAGCAGTTACCACGACTACCAACTCTAAACTGACTAGTACGTGATCCCGTCGTCACTGCCTACGTGGTCCTCGGAATCAAACAGACCATTGCTATTAACTCGTGGTAATTAGTCGAATGATGTCTTATTTTTAAAAAAATTCTTTACTACTTATATTATGAGATAATTTTAAGATGATTATAGAAATACATCATATAAAATTTTACATTTAGAAAACTAGTGTTAATGAAGCTTCCTAACTAATGGGAATCCAGTCCCAAACAATTCCCTCTTATCAATAATATACTTATAAAACTTATCATGTGGCTTGGGATTTTAGGTATTTATTATTCTATGTATTTATGAGTTGGGACGTCCTGACGACCCTGGGACATCATGACTAGGCTGGGACGTCCTGTTAGAACCTGGGATGTCCTGACAATCCTGGGGATTCCTGATCGTACCTGGGACACCCTGACGTCAATACCCATTTTAAATTTAGTTCTTAATTTAATTATATAATTTTGCACTCAACCGCAAAACAGGTTTATATTTTTAAATTTGTTGTTTATTACCAAAAAAATATATATTTTTTTAATTTTATTTTAAAAAAGTGAACGATCTATATTAATCAATTTATTCACCAAAATATTATTTTAGCTAAGTCTAAGAAAACTTATGAAGAGTTAAACATAACTCCTGTAAAGAATGTTTCTTATAGCCCGTAATTTAATAGAATTGAATTCTCCTGGACTTAAATCACGATTCACAACAACAAACTGCTGCTGTATCATCTTATGCATTACTTTCCCTCGATACAGTAGACTTGATTCAGAATAGCTGCAAGAGAGTGAGCATAGATAAAACAACAGTTTGTGCCAGAAGGAAGGATAAATGTTTTAAAATATATTTTAGATTTAAACGAATGAATATATTCACATTTTAAATTAGCCCATAAAGTAGTTATGCTTCTCTTTTGGCTTGCTTGGCCCATAATATTTCTCTTTGTGCCAGCTCCTGCATAAATGTTCATTTAATCTTGTTATAGATATCTATAAAAACTGTTTTGCTCAGTTCATGAATTTTTTGTGACTTTCTCTATTTGTGGACCTTTTCACTCTCTAATATTAAGAATATACCAGTTCCAGTTATAGCAAAACAGGAATCTCTTATAAGTATACCTTGCTTCTTTTAACCGTCAGGATAAATAGAATAGCGTTTCGTGTGAACTTTTTCAATTATCTCTCTGAAATACTGGGAGGGGGGAAATTTCCTGCCCCCTTCGGAAGTTTCCGCCCCCAACATTAAATTTTATATTGTTTGGGAATAAAAATATTAGAAATAAATAAATTTCAATTTCAATCACCATAACCAAGTATTAAACAACTTTTATTAATATTTAATTTTCAAGGTACATAATTATTCTTTATCAAATTATATATTATAAACAAGGCTAAAATAATTGTTTTTTATTAATAATTAATGTGATTTTCATTAAAATGTAAATTCATTATCAAGGTAGAAATGATATTTGAAGCTAAATTAAAAATAACTATATCATAATTGATGAGAAAAATTCTTTGAAAATAAAAAAAATCACATATTTTTATGTATGAGGCAGGAAACTTCCGAAGGGGGCAGGAAACTTTCCTCCTTGGTAGCATATTAAATTTTGGGGCAGGAAACTTCTCCCCCCCCGAAATACTTTCTCTTAAAATGCCAAGAACACCATAGAAGAAACTTCTTTCTGGGAGCTTGTTAGTAAATTGTTTCTTTGTAGGAAGATTAACCACTAACTCTTGATCTTTCATTGCATCTTCGTGAGATTAATGACAGCTATATCTGGGTAATCTGTGTCTCCATCAACTTAATTTCATTCTTTTTAAAGGCTTTCTTCTCATCACTGAGAATAACTTTATAATGAAATTTTGGTACCTTCCATAGTTGGAAGGAATAAACCCACTATAGTATATGATTAAGTATATGTCACATGCTTACCATGCTGAGTGAGGTATCGATAGAGATCTTCCTTGCTTCTAAATCTTGAGATCATTTCTTAAGCTTCAACCCTCTTCATTGCAGTACTTATAGATTCCATCTTTGTTCCTTATCTTGATATCAAATATAAAATTATAATATTTAGAGATATTGATTACTTTATAAAATTTTAGTATTAAATATGGGCATTTTATAGAAGGTTAACCTGGTAAGGATACGTGGAGAAAGCTGACAGAATCTGTAACATACTTTAGAAATAAAGCTCCATTTTAATCAATTTAGTTACATTAAATTTGTTTAATTAAATTAGTACTGGTACTAAATCCGTTTTATATTAATTTGTAACGATTTTATAGAACCAAAAGTTAATAAATAGATTAGATTTAATCAAGTGAGATTTTATTGGAAAAGTTTCAATCTGGTTCAAAATTTAATTGGTACCAGTACCAACCTCTTTTTTTCCTAATTGGTAACAAAAATAAAAAATATTAACATAAAATTAGAAAAGGGAAAATTATAAACCAAGTTTAAATATGAATTATAACACCTCAAAATCAACCATTACTGCTGCAGTGCCAACTCCTATACATAGTTGCTATAACATGAGAGAATTTTTAGAACTTTATTAAAAGAAATAAATTTCAATTTAAATATGGCCGTTAATTTAATTGTAAAGCAATCACTCTTTGTTCAGGATCTTCAAGCCGAGGTCTTTATTTAGAAGATTAAACTAAAAAAATAGTGCTTACTTGGGAATCTAAACACTAATTAAAGATGTTAAGGTGGTAAAAAACATCTACTAGTGAAAAATTAATTGATTTTCATGCTAATACTGCTAAAATTATTTTGTAACCCAATAGAGCTTGAAAAGACACCTCAAAAAATACATCTGGCAAAGCGAAATTTATTTCAAGAACGATAAGATGGATGACAGGATTAAGTGCACTATAAGTATGAAGTCTTACACTCACTTATTTAAAGTTAAAGGTATATGCAAAAGCATCACATTAGTGAGTTTTTGATTTGATAAAAAGTCTTAAAAATTAGTAACAGCTTAAAGAAAATTTAATACTGTTAATTCTTAAAAAGGATACCAAGAAAAGCTCAAGAGGCATAAAAGATTTAAAAAAATGAACCAACAAGCAGTTAATACCTATTAAGCATGTTTCTAAGAGAGATTAATTTATTCCTGAAGTGATTGCAGTTGATCTTAGCAATTGAATTGATATATTTCAATATACGCGTGCCAAACATATTAAAATTCACAGTGGTCGATGATTATGCATCTAATGTTACCCTTTCAGATATCTGATTAAGATAAGGCTGTACAAGAATGAATTAGGTAACGAAGATATGGTTCTAAGAGAGGCATAGAAAAGAGAATGCAAGAATATGCTAAAATTAGAAGGTGCTAATTTAGGCTAGTATCATCGCACTAAGATTAAAGAAACTTGAAATTACCATTAGAAAATATCTATATCATAACAGAGAGCCAAATGATTTGAATGTTATTCTAACAAATATGACAAAGAATGTTAAAGAGTTGAATGGATATGTTCATAGAAATTTGAAGTCTGAAAATTTTGAATTTAATATCTGCTCTTTAGAAGTAGTTGTCTTAGATTTCAATAGGGCTTTACGATATGAGAATATAGCGATAGCTAAGGTTCTTGGTATCCTAGGATACTTTCCAATAAGAGAATTTAGTCCAATAGTTCAGTTAGGTATTTATGGGCAGTTGCTGCTATATTATAAAAGATTAGTCTAGAAAACATTTCTTACTTTGGCACTAAGCATGAAAAATAATTAATTAGTTTTGTATAGAAGCTTATTAAGCAATAAGAAGTATGCTAAGATATTAAAAGTATTGTAGATATGATAATCATGAGAGCTCTTCACTATCCTTACCAAGCTTTAGACGAGATTTTTTTTACACAAGAAAGAGAGTGCAAGATTTAAGAGATGTACCAAAGACATGCAGATTAATTTTTTGTATTAAATCTCCTAATATTCATTAAATATAAATTTTATTTCAAATTAAACCAGCGTTTTATATACAAACCCCATTAAAACTCAACTATACCCTACATATAAAAACACTAAATACTTAATAAAGGGGTTTTAGGGTTTTTATTAACAATAAAATTAAATTTACTTTGTAATTTAATCCTTGTTTGTTATGAATAAAAAAAGATAATCGGTGTATAAATGCAAAAAAAAATAAAATAAAAATTTAATATTTTTTTTTTAATGATTTAGGTTGTTAATTTTCAAGCTTTAATAATAAAATTTGTTATTGTACGAGACTAGATAATTAATAAATAAATTTAGCACTTATTGACGCATTTTATTAAGAGTTTATATTATGAACACAAATATTAAAAGTAAAAATTGAAAGTTCAGATTTTTGTTGTTTTATATTTGCCCTATTTAATTATTTTTATTCTATTCTATTCTAATTATTAATTATAATTTATTTAATAATTTATATTTAATATATGCGTCAATTAAATCTCAATACACTTTTATACTAAAGTATTTTTAAATTATAATTATGTTAAGTTTAAGATCATGTTCATTATTTTTTTATTTATATATTTTGGGAGACATAAAAATAATCTCTTTATTATTATTTAAATTATTTCTTACCTTTTTTACAATTAAAAATATATATATTTTTACAAAAGTCGTTTAAAATTTTCTTTTAAATAATCATTTAAACCTAATTATGCTAATCTTTAGAGCATTTTATATTTTTAACAATATTTTAGTTTAAGTTCGCATATTAATTTTAAAAAATTTTTTTATCAATTTAAAATTGAAAATATCTAATATTTTAAATAGTTCTAAGATAATTTGAATGTGTAAAGTTCTTGTTTGGTCAATATTTTAAAGTGAAATGATCTTCAAAGGTTTTATTGTGGTTTATATCTTCTTTTTTTTATATTTTAATTTTATTAATGGTAATTTTAGTTTTATTAAAAACTATTTAATCATAATTATTTATTCAAATCTTTTATAATCGAATTCATAATTCCTTTTCACTTTTTAAATATGATTTTTTAGTTTTTATAAATCTTGATAATAGAAATTTAAATTATTATATGTGGAATAACTATTTTTGTAGCATCTTAATTAGCGCTAACTAATATTCATTAAAGTAATAAAGTTTATACCATTCATAATTGTTACATAAAACGGTTATTAATTTTTTGAAATATACCAAAAATCTAGATAATTTATTGGATGATTAAAAAATAGAAAGATTTAGAAATATTTAAGACTTTTGGAGAAGTCTTGTGGTATGACACTACTCCATAATCGATAAAAAACAAAAGGATATCCAGTTACAAGTCTAAACCTATATCTCTTGGTGTATTTCTTTAGCAGATCGAAAACATTAATCCTATAAACAACTGCAACAAAATATAGCGAATGAGTCAAGCCAGCTAAAACTAAATCTATACTGAATAATTTCAACGCAATATTCCATGTAATTAAATGTTAGAGAAGCAGAAATGTTTTAAATAGAGAGTAGGGTCCTCCTTCTCAATATCAGAGACCCATTCTAATATTTAACTCTTTCTCAGCTCAATACAATCTATAGGAAGTTTAATTATAAGATTAAAAATGGAGAACAATAACTTTATACACCTTATGGTAAATGTGGCTTAAAGAATATTGTAAGTTCATTTAATATTATTATTTAATATCTCAAACCTTCCCATTAAGACAACTCAATATTATCCTATAAAATGTTCTGAAGAAATTTGAGCTATTGATTTCTATACATAGTGATATATTACTCAAATTATTGTAGAAAAGTGAAATTTTACTCAAAACTTTGCTTTTTATAACATATATGACATAGTATATCACAAATTGATTTTCATTGTTTTACCAAATTTGAGACTATTAAAAGTTAGATTCTAATAAATAGAGTGTGTGGCTTAATTTCACGAATTTCAATAAGAGCCTCTTGAATCAACTCAGGATCAGAATAACTAATCAGAAATAATGTTCAAATTTGTAATTTAATTTCAAATTATTTAATATAACGTTAAGATAAAGGGATACAATGTCAACAACAAAAAATAACTTTAGGTTGCCTTAATATAAATTCAGTACAAAAAAGGATTTTATTATCTTCAGATAGATGGGTTTTTTGAAGAATTTGGTTCATGGATGAAATGATTTAATAAAAAGAGCAGACGTGTAGATTTTCAATATGCCTTAATAAAATGAGCTTTCAGACAATTGACACCGAAGTTCATAAAGAAACAAGGTTGCAAGGAGATTGAAGACCTCATCTGGATGAAGCTTAAAAATACTGGTATAATACATCAATAATGGGGCTTCTATTCTTCACATTGCTTTGAAAAATTCATTTATCGCTAAAAAATGCTATGTTAAAGGTATTGCATCCTAATTATGAGCTGAGAATGTGGTAATAGCGCTAGTTAGCCACCATTCGAGAAAATAAGACGGAATTTATAGCTTTTTTTGAAAAAAGAAGTGCCCTGACAAGCTGAACATAGAAAGCATATGATAAGGACCACAATATATAATCATGACAGATATCTTTTGGGAAAAAGAAGGAACATAGTAATTAATTTCTCACAGTAAATACAAAAAGATGTATTGTTGTATATCTGATTTTTGCATTACTTTTATTTTAGTGATAATTTTTCATGATTCTGAAACATATTGAAAATGCCTCAATAATGAATTTAAATAAACATTAGTTCTCCCCGAGGTACCCACTCCTCCCCCCAGTCCCTAAACCGAGGTACCTCCCCGTCTCAAAAATAAAGTCCCTCTAATATACTCAACTTTAAATAAAATATCATACTCCCAAGATCTGAATTGACTGACTTCATGATCTAACTCTATTTACAAAATTACTCATAAAATGATATAAATTTTTTAAAAATTTGAAACATCATATTTATTTCTATTATGATGTTGATTTTAATTTTTTGCATCTCTCACTACTTCCGCCTACTTTTCAAGAGATATACTCCCATAGGAAATACATATTTTAATTGAGTTAACTTTATCTAGACTTTTAGCAAATTTTATAAATATAATAAGTTTACACATAAAAAATTACAGAGATCTCTTTCAACATAAATCATCTACATTCGATTTAATTATAAAGATTTTCTATAAAAAAAATTATTACAACAAAATATATGAATAAATTTGAAAATAATTATGTTTGTTAATTTTATTATTATTAAAACTGATAAATCTAAAAGAAATTATTTTCAAATTTATTCATATATTTTGTTGTAATAATTTTTTTATAGAAAATCTTTATAATTAAATCGAATGTAGATGATTTATGTTGAAAGAGATCTCTGTAATTTTTTATGTGTAAACTTATTATATTTATAAAATTTGCTAAAAGTCTAGATAAAGTTAACTCAATTAAAATATGTATTTCCTATGGGAGTATATCTCTTGAAAAGTAGGCGGAAGTAGTCAGAGATGAGATGCAAAAAATTAAAATCAACATCATAATAGAAATAAATATGATGTTTCAAATTTTTAAAAAATTTATATCATTTTATGAGTAATTTTGTAATTAGAGTTAGATCATGAAGTCAGTCAATTCAGATCTTGGGAGTATGATATTTTATTTAAAGTTGAGTATATTAGAGGGACTTTATTTTTGAGATGGGGAGGTACCTAGGTTTAGGGACTGGGGGGAGGAGTGGGTACCTCGGGGAGAACAAATATTAATTTATAAATTATTCAAAAATTATAACTTTATGTTAACAATCAAAGTTTTTCTTTATTTTTTTATTTTCTTTTTTACTAAAAATTTTAAATTTAACAGATTTCTTGATTTATCTATTTATTTCTAAAAAGTTTGAAAATCTATAAATCTAAATTGAGAAGAAAAAAAATTCAATAATTAAAATAATCAATATTATAAATGGAATTAACAATTGAATACAGTGAAGTTTCTACCAATTTTTGTTATTTAGGCTCCCTCTCCATTTACTTCAAAAGCAACTGAAGATTTTATCTATATTTTTACCTTTTAAACACCATAAAATTAATAAATATAATTTTTTTTTATAAAAAAAATATTATTAAAGATATATTTTTTTTTACAAAAAAAATTATAATTAATTATTTCATCTATGCTGGCAAATGGATGAAACAACGAGAGAGTGATTTGAAAGAAGCAAGCTAATACAGGGTCAGCATAGCAAGATCTAGCTGTGGTAACTCTCCAAGAGGTGTTTCCGAGTAGGGCAGAAGGTTCAGAGCAAAAAATAGAGGGAAGTACAGTGTGTCAATTAGGGTGTCAAGGGTACGATATTGAATTGGGGAGGGAGCTGATAGAAATAGGGAATAAGTGTTTCTATGTATTAGTGAACGGAAGGGTAGGTAAGAAAAGGTGGAGGTAAGGAGGTAAAGAGTAGGAGTGAGTTGAGAGGCAAAGAGTTTTATTCAAGAACGCGGGTAATAAAAATTATTATTTAAAAAATTGAAAATTTTTTAAATTAAATTAAATAAAATTTTTTTTGTAAATTTTGAAAAACTTAGATTATTAAAATTATTTTCTTTAGGAATTTTGAATAATTTAGAAATAAAAATTTAGTAAAACCCCAAGAGTAAAATTTGAGCGAATTTTGTGAATGTTAAATTTATCAATAATAAATAAAATACTTTAATATATAAATTTAAGTCTTGAGCAATTGGTTTGTCGATTTGGTAATTTTTTAGAGAATCGATAAGTATTCTAGTCTCTTGGTCAAACTGATGAAGAATCTGACTCTGCTCAGGCTGCTCTGACTCTTCGTCACTCATGTTGGCATCTTCCATCTGTCCCTTGCATTCCTCCTCTTGCTGGTGGCCTGCCAACTCATGAGAGTTTCCATTCACACTAACCTTATGAGAATTTTGTGAACTGCTGTCAGAATCCTCGCTATCACTTGAACTGGTCCCTTCGTCCTTGTCTCGATCAGAGCGCGCTCCCACGTAGATGTCCCAGTAGGGGTGGTCATGGAGCCTTGGCATCTTCTCACTGACAAAAGACTCAACTCTGGCTCGATCACATGGATACATCAGCTTCGAGTGCTCCACCCACACTGCCTTTCCTCGAGGATCGTTTTCATACATGACCTAGGCGTGAATGGCGTTCCTTATGACCTTGACTTAGAAGATTTCTCTCACTCTGTAGGCCTCTCCCTTGCCAAGTGGTGCTTGCTGCTGGATCTGTTGTTGTGGACCCTTGTTTTGACCTGAGCTTGACTCCATTTCTAATCTCAAAGTTTTATATTTAAAATAAATTATAATTTTAATAGGGCGTATTAGATTTTAAATATTGGGAATTAAACTTTAATTGGCCTATTAAATATTTTAGTATTAAAAGTTTGCCTAACTTACCAAATCAGTGTTGCAGATGAATTCTAGGGTAAAAACGCAAATGGGGACCAGCAAAGATAGTCATTCGAGAGCCCTTGAAAAGACGCATCGTCCTCTAATCTACGACACAGACAATTGTTTCCCAGGCTGAGATAAACTTCGAATAAGAATGGTGGGGTTTTGGCACTTTTAATAGAGTAAGGGTGATTCGTGATTTCGCAGATTGGTTGGCCAAAACCAGAATCAATTATAGTATCAGACAGCCTGCAGGCTCAGATGCTTCAGGGCATCGACCAAAGAGCATGCGAACGTGCCGGTGAGCCACCGCATGTCAAAGTGTGAGAGCTGCACAGCCAGGGCCTGCGCATAGCGCGGCAGTTGCTTCCTATAGCCTATTAAGGGAGGTAAACTTACTTCGTAGAGACAGGCAGAAGCATGAGGTTGAGGATGCGGCACTTAATGAACCTGAATGCCTTTTCCACTGGAGCCATGTTGTACTAGTAGGGGCCCAGAAAGAGGATGGGGACGTTAAGCTTCTGCAGGACGCTATTGGTGTAGCTGCTACGGTGGTAGGACGCGTAGTCCATCAACAGAGGGGGTGAGTGCCAGGTGGTAGTATATTGGTGCCAGTCTCAAGATAAAGATGGCCATCCTCGTTTTCGTTTATTGAGTGGTTTCGATTTCGTCTGCATGAGAAGAAATTTCTCCTGGCGGATTCCTCTGATTCTATAAGCTATTCTCTACCCTGTAATTATCTAGAGAGTGCGCTTGGAGAAGGTGTTGGTTTGAAGAGTGTCATTGAATAGTTTATACAATTGGTTGGCCATTCCATCGTTGGTTGTATTGAAGAGCCTCTGCACAAGAGGTCGTAGCTTGCTGATAGCTGTTGAAATGTAGCCGTTAACCTCGGGCTTCAGCAGGCAGTACCGTGAATGCTTCTTGAACTTTGTTTTCTGGAATAACCTGGTCCTCATATATTTGGGCTAGCAGCATTTTTGAGTATCCTAAGCATCCTTAAGTCGAGACTCCCTCGACCGTTTAATGGCGTCCAGACCAAGCATGATTAAATTAACCTGCTCCCTCTAGGCATCCTGCTCTCTTCTCTCAGCTGTATTAAGTAGTGATAGCGTCGTTAGGAAGTAGTTCTGGAGGTGCTTCTGATCTGTGGTCGCCTTGATATACATTTCTTGGAGTTGGGTGTCCGTTCGCCTTGCAGATGCTGGTTTATTAGGCAACTTCTTGTCTAACGGTTATTTGTGGGTTGGTTGGATTTTTATTATTTATTTATTTTTTAGTTTAATTTATTCTAGTAGATTGCTAAGTTTATTGCTCAAGTCAGGAGATAAGTCGCCCAGTGATGAGTACCTTGGTAAAGGATCTGTACATCCTCTACTAGGACCTGCTGAGGGTGTCATCTCCTATTAATTATGGTTGTAAGGTTTCAAGGTTTGTTCTATTGTCAAATCTTCATTTTCTATTGGAGTTTTTGCCATTGAGTATTATATAGGGCCCCCACCTCTAGCCTTGGGCGCGTCTCCATCTCTTTGATCTTTCGTCGCATCTCACATAGTAGCCTCCATCGTCTCATCCATTTCAATAAACTTCTAGTTGGCGCAATCTTCAACAAATGTAAGCTTGCGGACTGACGTGTGTATTTCAATCATTGAGTCCACCAACTCCTTATAGTGCGTAATAACACTGTCGCCAAAGATGGTTGAAGCGAGGTCCACAATCTCTTTCTTAGATCTCTTCCCAACGGTCGTATTATCCAGTAAGCATCTCAATCGTATCTCAAAAATGGTAGCTTCAGGAATATGCGACGGAGCGAGGAGGGCATGAAGATGGGGCGGCAGCACTCGCAGGTCGAGCTCCACTGGCTATGGTGACAGGAAGTTAATGATGTTCTTAGTCATCCTGTTATCCGGGCTGAGCATCACGGCTGGAGATTGAAGGCAAAATTATTATAATTTGAGGAGATAAGGATAAATAAAATTTAATCAAATCACGCTTAATAATTTGGTAGCTTTTTATTTTATAAAGACACCCCTATATATAGACATATATATATATTGTACTATGTTAATTTATTACAAAGCTACCAAAAGTAATTATAATAATAAAAATATAGTATTTATTTATTTTTCAAATTCACAATTAATTCAAATTTTACTGTTGGGGTTTTATTAAAGAATTTAATATATTATCGATTCGTTTGTTTGTAAAAAAGTGTACTTAAATGGTTATGATAAAAAAAATTTGACATATTAATTAAAAATATTGTGCATATGAAAACATGCAAAAAATGATTTAAAATAAATAAAAAATTTTAATTAATTTGCTTTTATTAAAATTTTTATGATAAGTCCAGGTTAAATTGTGATATAATAATTAATTAGATAAAGTAGTTATTTCATATCTTAAATCTTAATATGATGTATTTATGCTAATCCAATATTTCTTTTATTAAAATAAATTCAAGTATTTTGCTATGATATGATTGTCGAGAGGTTTATTAAAAAATGTAAAAAATAAAAAATACTTTAACTATAGTATCCTAACATTAAATAAAGCCTCCTATTTTAGAATTCAAGATAATTAATAAGAAAATAAATTATTAATTATAATTGATTAAGAATAAGAGAATTTGTAAAAATGTCTAAGCAAAAATGGTATGGTTTTATGTAATGGTCTCCTTAAAAAGCATGTAAACCGTTTTATAATATATTTTTAGTGTAATAAAAATAATTTAAACATCAAAGCTACATTAATTATAACATTATATATCTCGTTACATAGGTCTCTAATGACATTTCTTAAAAATCTCGAGCAACATGATCAAAGTAAGATTTAGAAATCAAATAATAAAAACCATTAATAAAGAATTGATATTACTAATTTTACTATTTTAAATTATCATTCATTTGTGATATTACAAATATAATGATCGAATATGATTAGCTTTAGTTTAAAATAAGATTAAAAAAACAAATGAGCTAAAAAATATATTTGCTAACGATAAAAAAGCTATTATAATTATATAAAAAGCAAAAGCATATATCATTTAATATAATTGTAAAGGATATAAATATATATATAATAAGGGCAATAAAAAATATAATAATTATTAAAATTTATTTAAGATCATGAGAAAAATTACTTTCTGATTATTCAAGATTACAAGAAATAAATATATGAAAGATATGAAATGATTAATATGATATAATTTTGATGTATTTATTGATTTTTGATAGAATAAAATAAATGACGTAGAAAATATGAATAATATGTGAAATTAAAAATGAACAATAGAATTTAAAATAATATTTGCAATCAGATAAAATACAAAAAAAATATTAAAAATGTAGATAAAAGATATTGGAAATTAAGATTAATTTTGATTCCATTATAATATAACTAAGATATAGAAAAACCAAAATAATATAAAAAAACTTTGTTCGTGTGTTTGAATAAATTGATAGATATGTAATTTTCTATGAGCTATCTTATGCGTATTTTTGCAGATATTCCTGAGAACTATGTCTAAAATAATAGTAAATATAATAAAATCCCTTGTTAATTTATAATCATTTGAAGTCAAGTTCCCCTGAAGGTACAGCTTAATCGATAAAAATTCGATTGAAAAAACGAAATTATTGCTCATACTTTTTTCAATGCGCTATTAAATACTTTTCTTCGTGTGTTTGAATAAATTGATAGAGATGTAATTTTCTATTGGCTATCTTATGCGTATTTTTGCAGATATTCCTGAGAACTATGTCCAAAATAATAGAAAATATATTATTATCCATTGTTAAATTCTAATTATTTAAAGTTAAGTTCCCCTGGAGGTACAGCCTAATCGATAAAAATTCGGTTGAAAAATCGAAATTATTGCTCATAGTTTTTTCAATGCGCTATTAAATAGTTTTCTTCGTGTGTTTGAATAAATTGAGAGAAATGTAATTTTCTATGGGCTATCTTATGCGTATTTTTGCTTATATTTCTTATTTTTTAAATAATATTATTTAATTTTATATATTCTCTTTTAGGATCTTTTTTTCTTTTTCATCTTTTTTCTTTCTTTTAGCTTTTATTTATCTTTTATTTTCATTTTATGTTTAGCTCTTTTATTGAAATTTGATTTTATTTACTTATTCCTTATTTTTTTATTGTCAAATTCATTGAAATAGATTTTTTTTTACATTTATCCTAAAACCTATATGTAGCAGGTCTCCAAATTTCTTTATAGCTTTTTGATACAACATATACTTGAGTTTGGTATATAATATTTTCATAAATATAAACTATTATATTTTAAAGGAATTTCTTTATATGAGCTTTCATTTATTGGATTTTTCTTAAGAGCTAGATCAGGAAATAATCTTCCTCAGAAAAGAGATATCTTTACAAGAATATATATTATAGAGAATCGCAAGAAAGCAAGTCAAGGCTAAACTAATTAAAGAATTCCAAACCTCATCTTACTTCAATATTAATTTCCATCCTAGAAGTTAGAATGCTGCTGCCCTTTTGCAACAGTTATACGCTTTAAGCAAATTAAAGACACTAAAGTGAAGCAAATTCAAAGGTTTAATGATAAATATCTGACAACGAGAATAAGAAAGCGCTTTAGAAGCTTGAGAACATTGACTTCAATAAACTTGAACGAGCGTTAAAGAGTGTCCTAGAAATTTGAATCAAAATAGGAGCTGAAAGATGCCCTTAAAAAGGTGAAGTTATCTCTTTTCACAAAGACGTTCTAATCTAGATTGACGAGGAATTTCACATGGAGGCAATGATCGCTTGTAAATGGCCATTTTTAGAAGCAAAGTTCCAAGCTTGATAATACTTTATGGTATTATACTAAAGGGCAACATTTATAATCAAAAGATCTCAAGAACAAGGTGGGAGAACTCATAAAGGAGAGAGGTGACTTTTTCCTTCAATTATTGAGTTAGGACAAAGTTCCCACCACATTTCACTTAAGTTTATTTAAAGATTCAAGATTGCACTCACAAAAATACCGTGGGGTATTTGACTAACGAGTCATAAAAATTCAGAACTTAGGATTAAGAATGCAAGGAATAAAAGAATAGGAAATTGAGAGGATAAATCACCTTAAAATTATATATAGAATATAGAAAATGTGAAATAAAGTGATTAGTAGTAATTTTAAAATATTTATGATTCATTTTTTTTTATTATGGTGACCCAAGCATTGTTAATAACAGTTTTGAATTTTATAGTAAAAAATTAAATTATACTACAATGCGAAAATATCGTTTTCTTAACATAATGGGTTCTTTATTCACAGTAGCCGATTGAATTATAATATTTGGAGAGGGGTCTGATCATTATTATTATATATAACAAATAAAATTTAAATCAAGATCAGGAATAACTTTTTCATGAAAATATTGAATTTACATTTTAAAACGATAATACTATCTAATTATTATTGTCATTTTTTTAAATTATCATTACAATATAAACCTTGACTTCATTATAGTCTTTAAATAAGTATTTTATTAATAAGTTATTTTAAAAAATCAGTATTTTATTTATTTTTTCTTGAAAATTACAATATTCCCATTTTGTATTTTCCCTTTACTTATTATAGCATATAATTAAGTAAAATAATAATATTAAATAAGGAGTATAATTATAATAACTAATTAGAAATAAAACATTGGATTTTTGTGACCTGCAATATTGGTTAGAACAAACCAGCTCGCTAAGTGAATGAGCAGTGTGCCGTGCATCTTTACATATCCACATATTCAATCTAACTCTTTATCCTGTCCATTTAATATTATCAAATAACTAATAATATATAATGATAGTAGTGAGTGGGATGAGTGAATTGAGTGCGTGTGAGTTGACTGCATTGACATGATCAAGGTCTCTAACTGAGTTGGCTAGCTATCAATATCGACTTCTACCTGGTCTTGCCTCAATGCACTCTGTCCACTCAACTATCACCATTATCCTTACGCTTCATTCATTCAATATATATTATACTAATTATAAATAATTGAATGAAATGATGTGATGAGTGAATATGAGTGATGGACTGCTTTGAGTTTGAGGAGCTAGCCAGTTGCTTCTCCTTTCCCTGGATTTAAGCACTGCCCTCGTTCCTTTACTTGCTCACCTCATTCATTATCTCACCACTTGTTACTTAATTAATTATTATAATTAATATATATTAGTGTTATATGTGTAGAGTATATTTAATCTGAAGACCTTTGAGTGAAGCAGAGAGGCAGCAGTGATTGTTATTGGCGGTAGTTGTAAATGACACTGCTTTAATGTTAGCTACCAGCATAATCAACCCATCATTTCAACACATCCCACTCATTCTATTATTAATTATATGTAATTATAATATTTATAGTTATTTGAATGATAAGTAACTAACTAATGGATAGTTTTGAATAGGTGGAATTGACAAAATGAGGTGCAAGTGAGGCAAATAAGGTGCTTGATAGTGTGCACTAACTCACTAGTTCACTCCACTCACTTTATTGTTGATTCTAAGCAACTTTAATGCAGACAACACGGGGAGTGAGTGCTAGTCAGTGGATGGGCAGATGATGGTGAACTCAGGCTGCTCTGAAATGCAGAGTGCTGTTTGCTGCCAGTGGTGAGGAAGCTGCAAATGCAGGAGAATTCAGTCACATCATATTCACACTGCTTCACTCAACTGCTTTCAAGTTGTTTACACGTATATATTATAAATATAAATTATAATAATATCTATTTAATTGAATGAATAGACTTAGTGGACTGTTTTGGTGATTTGTCACTCATGCACTGATAACTACTACCTCCATCTGCTGCTGTCTCTACTCACCCTCTATCTGGCCACCATGACTGCTGCTTCTTCTGTTCTCATTCTCTATAATATATAATTTATAATAGTTAGTAGTTAGTAAATAGTTGATTTGTGAAATGGAAAATGAGTGAGTGAGTATGATGGCTGATGCGGCAGTGTCTGAGTGTATGCTGTTTGATGACTGTCTGCTCACACTCACTCATCAACACATGCTCATTACTGCATGTATATTCTAGTCACCATTTAAAATTATTATATAGGTATTTAAATGGGTAAATAGTTGATTATAGATTGAGTGTTAGCTGCTGTCATGAGTGCAGGATATACTGGGTGTGACTGGGCTCTCTTTAAGTGTGTCTTCCTTTTTGAATAATCAAAGCCACTGCTTGATTATTTGTGTCCTCCCTATTGAATCTCTTTTTAACTTCAAATATCACATTATACAAATAATTATTAAATATTATATTATATTAATTGATTTGAGTATAAATATGGATAGCAGGATCTTGAATTGAATTTCATCTTTGAAATTCAGAGTTACGCTAAGGAGAAGGGCATGGCTCTCAGATATCCATAGTCTTTTAGTAATAGGAGTCATCCTCTGAGCCAGGGAACCATAAACTAGCCTTACATATAGACCCATTCCATCAGGGCAGAGAGATTCTAGAAAAAATCGAAAGCAAATATCAAGCAATTCCTATTTATATAATTATTAAATGAAATTTGTCATAAAAATCGGGTTTACTTATAATAATTATTTAAATTTTAAATTATATGCCATTCTGCATTAATTAAAAATAAATCAAAAAATCAATTAATAAATTTAATTTATTATTGGGA
>ARYC01025456.1:0-10771 GCA_000711775.1 Oxytricha trifallax
TAATGAAAGAACATGCAAAGGTTCACAGAGAGAGAATATCATAGAAAATATATGAAGTTAGCAAGAGACTTTATAAAGATGTCTAAAAGCCAGATGAAATGAATATGGATGCAGGTGCTGGCACTAAGAGAAGAAACATGGGCCCAGGCAAGCCATAAGAAGAGGAGAAGAAAGAGAAGCCAAATCCCTTTCTGGGTTAATTTAATATGTGAATATATTCATTCGTTTAAATCTAAAACTTATTTATAAACATTCATTCTTCCCTCTCTAGCACAAATTGTTGTCTTATCTATGCTCACTCTCTTACAGCTGCTTTGAATTAAGTCAACTGTATCGATCGGCAAGTCATGCATAAGATGATACAGCAGCAGCTTCTTGTAGTGAGTCTTGATTTAGCTCCAGTAGAATTCGATTCCATTAAATTAGGGGCTATAAGGAACGTTGTATACAGGAGTTATGTTTAACTCTTCATAAGCTTTCTTAGACTCCTTATCTTATGAACTGAAAGGTTATCAACAAACAGGATGATTTCTTGGTTACTATACTTCTCTCTGAGTTTATGTAGGAACTCTATATACTACTCTCGCTTAATAGAGCGAGGGTGAAAAACATAACTCTCTAAGCCTGAATCTTCACTTATACCAGCTAATATTGCATGGGTGACTACCTTCACTTTTTAGTCATAAACTTCTATATTATCATACTTCTTATACCAAGACTTATTAAAAAAAGTGTTGAAGGTGAATACAGCTTCATCAGCGTGTATGAACTTGATGTTATTAATAATAGCCCTCTGCATTTAATCATATATATAGTTTAAATTATTACTATAAAATGGCACTGTAAAATCAATCACTCTCTTCACTCTGTTGACATCTTGAAAGTAATACCATTTCTTCTATAAATATTGGCTATAGTCTAAGGAGAGATACGCATGTGAGGAAACTTGCGATGAAACATCACAGCTCGCTAGTCTAATGGGAAGTGTGCCCAATACTTCAAAGTCTTCGAGTCCCAGAGGTAGTCAATATGATGCTGTTAGAACTTTTATTTTCTTGCAGGATGCTTTCAAGTGCCTGAATTAAAATGCTAAACAGCTAATATGAAGTGATACCTAACAGTAGAGGCACTCTTGTGTAAGAGCTTTGCTATAGCTGCATAATTCAGTACTGGTTTGACTTAATCTATACTAATACTCGTACCATACCTAAGCTTAAGCAGTAAATCTAAATATTTCTCATCATATATAGACCCTAAATTTCGCTAATTTCTATTTCTCATATTGCAAATGGCCTAATTTCTCTACTAACCCCAATAAGACCCCAACAATACGCTACAAATCAAAGCACTTATAAACCTCACTAAGGGGTTTTGGGGTTTTGAATACAAAGCTTTTGTGAAATTCTATTTTGGTTGAGTCACTTCAAGAGTCCCACCCAAGATGAAAGGTATGATTGAAATTGGAAGGTATGATTGAAATTGGCTATGTGATTCCTACACACCTAGCTTTGTTACTCACGATGCAAGGAACAAAAGTAAACACTTTAGGCAGGTCGAGTTTCGTGTAGCTTCAAAAGTTATAGGCCTCAACAGAATCCATAGCTTTTTGTGAAAATCTATTTCTGGGGTTTGAGGTCACTTCAAGAGTCACCCAAAGAAAGGTATGATTGAAATTGGCTATGTGGTTCCTACGCACCTAGCTTTGTTAATCACGATGCAAGGAACAAAAGTAAACACTTTAGGAAGGTCGAGTTTCGTGTAGCTTCAAAAGTTATAGGCCTCAACAGAATCCATAGCTTTTTGTGTAATTCTATTTCTGGGGTTTGAGGTCACTTCAAGAGTCACCCAAAGAAAGGTATGATTGAAATTCGCTATGTGGTTCCTACGCACCTAGCTTTGTTAATCACGATGCAAGGAACAAAAGTAAACACTTTAGGCAGGTCGAGTTTCGTGTAGCTTCAAAAGTTATAGGCCTCAACAGAATCCATAGCTTTTAGTTAAATTCTTATTCTGGTGTTTGAGGTCACTTCAAGAGTCACCCAAAGAAAGGTATGACGGAAATTGGCTATGTGGTTCCTACGCACCTAGCTTTGTTAATCACTATGCAAGGAACAAAAGTAAAGACTTTAGGCAGGTCGAGTTTCGTGTAGCTTCAAAAGTTATAGGCCTCAACAGAATCCATAGCTTTTAGTGAAATTCTTTTTCTGGTGTTTGAGGTCACTTCAAGAGTCACCCCAAAAGAGGTATGATGGAAATTGGCTATGTGGTTCCTACGCACCTAGCTTTGTTAATCACGATGCAAGGAACAAAATTAAACACTTTAGGCAGGTCGAGTTTCGTGTAGCTTTAAAAGTTATAGGCCTCAACAGAATCCATAGCTTTTAGTGAAATTCTTTTTCTGGTGTTTTGAGGTCACTTCAAGAGTCACCCAAAGAAAGGTATGATTGAAATTGGCTATGTGGTTCCTACGTACCTAGCTTTGTTAATCACGATGCAAGGAACAAAAGTAAACACTTTAGGCAGGTCGAGTTTCGTGTAGCTTCAAAAGTTATAGGCCTCAACAGAATCCATAGCATTTTGTGAAATTCTATTTCTGGGGTTTGAGGTCACTTCAAGAGTCACCCAAAGAAAAATATGATTGAAATTGGCTATGTGGTTCCTACGCACCTAGCTTTGTTAATCACGATGCAAGGAACAAAAGTAAACACTTTAGGCAGGTCGAGTTTCGTGTAGCTTCAAAAGTTATAGGCCTCAACAGAATCCATAGCTTTTTGTGAAATTCTATTTCTGGGGTTTGAGGTCACTTCAAGAGTCACCCAAAGAAAGGTTTGATTGAAATTGGCTATGTGGTTCCTACGCACCTAGCTTTGTTGATCACGATGCAAGGAACAAAAGTAAACACTTTAGGCAGGTCGAGTTTCGTGTAGCTTCAAAAGTTATAGTTCCTAAAAAAGTATAATTTATTACTCGCTTTTAATAACATCCACTTCAAGCTATGTTAACTTGAGTGATCTTAAAAAATTAAGTGCCCGTAAAAGGTAAATCGGAATAATTCGTTTTGAATAAGTAGCAACGTGCCATGCTATAGTAAATGCTTTGGACCTCTGAGAATGAAGAATCTCGAAAGTTATGGCGCTTCAAAAAAGTATGATTTATTACTCGCTTTTTAATAACATCCACTTCAAGCTATGTTAACTTGAGTTGATCTTAAAAAATTAAGTGCCCGTAAAAGGTATATTGATAAAATACATTCGAATCGGGGAATATGTAAAATAAAAATACAAAATTAATTATATATATTATTGCTACTGATCTTCTACGTGAATTTACTTATTTGCTAAAAGTGGACAAAATGCTAGTTTTTTTTATATAATGATCACTTTTATTTGCATTTGAGGTCAAAATCGAGATTAATCTTAGTATTACTCTATCAAATTTCCAAAGTGGATACCCATGACCAAAGTGGTCAAATTTTGTGTTTCCATTCATGTCTGTCTTATTTTTGCTGAATGGCCAATTTCGGGGTCAAAACGCACATTTACAACTAAAGTGTCCATAAAAGTGACCAAAGTAGATTTTATTTGTGAAACTGACCATTTCAGGGTTCTTGTAGTAAAAATCGACAAAAATTGGGGTTGTCTGTTGCATTTAGTATAATTTGTCATTTTTACAAAATATGGAGTGACCAAAGTCAATTTAGAGAGGAGAGGTCAAAATCTTGAAAAATTTTAGTATATGGTCAAATTTGCTTTGAATCGGCGAGATCGTGATTGCTGGATATAGATTGAGCGCAGTCGCGCAATTATTGATATTTTGAGTGGATTCAGTTTAAAAGGACCAAAACTAGCATGAGCGCGCAATAGTAGAAGTAATGACACTGCTATACTAAAAATTTCCAAAAAACCCCACTTCATTCTCAAAGTCGTCAAATCCGCTTTATGAACTGAAATTCATGATCAATACGCTAAGTCAGCTCTATCAACTTGAATTCATCGAGATTAGTCATAAA
This sequence comes from Oxytricha trifallax, assembly GCA_000711775.1. Lineage (NCBI taxonomy): Eukaryota > Ciliophora > Spirotrichea > Sporadotrichida > Oxytrichidae > Oxytricha > Oxytricha trifallax. The sequence goes on from ARYC01025456.1 coordinate 4,010, forward strand.
TCTTAAGGTCTGCTTGCTGCTCGATGATTTTGTGTATTTGTTTAAATTTATTGGTTGTTATGATTTTGAGTGAGCAGGAGCTCAATTCCAGTAATCTATCAAGGTATTATGATTGTGTTGAGTGTAGTCTTACAACTTTAGTTAGGCATCTTAGTTTTGCATCTACAAAACTGTAATTTATCAATAGTCAGAGCATGCATTTATGAGAAGAAATATATCGATTGCTATCGCACTCAATTCAACTATGTCATTGTAAGTAGTACTCTAAATTTGAAAGTAAAGTAGTATGTGCAGTTTCACCTCGCACAAATTGAAACTTTTGAGGGCTTTCTCAATTTTTATTAGAGTTGATTTAAAAAAAGTTTGGTGTCAAGTTGATTAAAGTCAGGAGCGAACCCTATAGAATTTGTGATTTTTACAAGGAAAGTTTATTGATCAGTTTTAGTTTCCATTTTTGACTTCATATGCAATAATATACTATAAAATATGAATTAGAGATTTTAAAAATACAGTGATTTATAATTAATCTATGTGCTTTAATATGTAAATTGCATTTTAATTGAGAGAGGTTTTATTTTAATTACAGTCTTAGCAGCAGTAGTAATAGCAACTTCAATAGTAGTTGCAGTTGTATAGAAGATGCAAGAATTATAGGCACTTTTAGGATTTTCATTTTAAGGTCAATTCTAAGTGTTGAGTAGTATCTCAAACAAAGCCATACCTCATAGTATGAATCCACTTCTTGATGCTGAATGCCCAGAGTCCTCGAAAATCATCCTCGCTCATATTTTCGATAATCTCTTGGATGCGCTTGACCAGCTGCACTCTAAATTTTAGTTATCATAGTATACTTACTTGCTATTAATATTCTGCTGCTTGAGGTTCTTCTTGATGTATGCAAACAACTATTCGATTGGGTTGAGCCAGGGCGAGTATTCTGCGTTGAAAAGTACATTGACTTTGAAGCGACGAGCATTCGCAAGCATCTCTGAATATTTATGAATTATAGCATTATCCATCAAGAGCACCACCTTCTTATTTCACAAGTCTTTGTCAGTTCTTATACTTCTCAGCGTCTGATATATAAAGTTCTCAAACAGCACTGAATCAAAACCTCCCTCAATTATTGAGTCGATACCACTCTATCAACTGCAATTGCAGCTATCAGACTCATAGAGTATTGCTATCTCTTAACTATTTATTTTTCAATCGACAACTGCCTTGCTTTCTAACCATAATTACCTAAATTGGCAAGCATTTCCTTTTGATATTGTGAGATTGGTTTGTAGTTTAAATTAAGCTGGCTTTGATCTGACAACAATGCTATGGGTTTGATACCATCCTTTGATTCTTCAAGTTGGCTCTGATTTGGTTATAGGTCATCTATAAGAGAGGTTGAATATATTTTCAAACGATAGCAGAGTTGTCATGATAATAGTCTGATGGAAGTATGCATAATGATTTGGAGTCTAAAGTTAGATATGTTGATTTTGTGGAATCTGGAACCATGCAACCATGAGATATCTTCAGGATATTTTCATCTGGAACCATACAACCTGAGTGCTGAATCCTGTAATTTAAGTTCAGATCCATACAACTTGGATTGATACAACTTGGATCCATACAACCTGGAATCATACAACATGGATCCATACAACCTTAGCGCGGATTCATGCAATCATTGAGCAGAACCATCCAATCCAATAGATATCTTCAGGGTATCTTCATCTAGCATTGGAGTTGAAATCATCCTATAATTTCCAGAGATTATTTTTAGACTTTCATCTCTCTCGCTCTTAATGCTATCAAAGATAAGTAATCGCTCCAACTCAGTTCAATAGGATAGTTTACCAAAGTCAAGAATAGAACCAACATATCATAGACTATCATCATGCAACAACCATCAACTTTCAAATTCAACTACTTGTACTTACACTCATCTATATTCGAGCTGCTTAATGCTGAGAGCGATAGCTTTCTAGGAGTGAGCTGAATCACTTCTCTCTATCTCTAACTTAACAAAGACCTGCTTGATTTCTTCAAAGTCGATTGCAACTTTAGTTTTGATACTCGGTCGATCAATGGCGTGAGCTCTGAATGAATTCGTTTAATCTGTTCATCATCCGAAGCGACTTTCTTGACAGTGCTCTGCAACTTCAAATTTCAAAATTTCTTCAGAGTACTCGATTAGTTTTGGGCACTGTCTTCCACTTCAGGAATAGGAGATAAATTTTTATTCAATGTCTGTCTTGCTTTCAAACTCTATCGAGGAGGAGTATGTAAAATGGCTGACTTCTATAAGTTGTTCAATAAAAACTATGATCAAATGGCTTACTTTAGAACTGATTGATGATTTTTCAGATTTCAACAAAATCGATTGTTTAGCCAACTTATTTAAACTACTGGTGCTAGAATGTAGTCTTGAGATTGACTTTGCCTTAAGTGTTCTTGATGAATGCTGGATACTTGCTTATGAATCGTTGTTATCAACTTGCACTGAAATACTTTAAGAGCTGATTTCAGCTGGTGGAAGGCTAGATTTTATATATGAGATTGCATTTAACTCTTTCGATGATCCTGAAGAATACGATTCATTCAATTTCTTTCCAAGCAGCATTCCTCCATACTGCAACTCCTTATCGGCACGCGATGATTCTCCTATACCTCTTGATTGCAATCATTTTACTATCGTTAGTCTTCTTCTTACCCAAGATACTCTTCTAATTTAATGCCCACTGCTTAAGGGGTAAGTAGTCTGATCTGAAGTTGCTTTCATCAACTGATATTATTACTGCATCCTCTCTTAAGAACTATGATAATAGTCGACTCACCCATAAGCGCATTTTTTTTTTTTTTTTTTTTTTTTTTGCCTATTATAAGCAGGATCTCTATATTTGACATTCGCCGCCTCTGTCTTACCAAACTTCAAATGAAACTACTCTTTGAGAATTTATGAATCGTTGAGATGCAAGGCACTTTGAATGCATACTTTAATGGCGAACTCGTTTTCATTTCTTGCAATCGATTATGTATGTTTCTTCCAGTGCATTGATAAATCCCAACTTCTTCAATACATTCTCCAACTGCAGCAACCAGCTGCTCATTATCTCTCTCCCTCCTCTTGCCAGATTTTTTTGGTTCTTAAGGATGCAATACTTTGGTTTTCAACTCATGCTTAAACTTCTCAACAGTTTTTGATACAAACTCTGCTGTCACTCGCAACTTCTTAGAAATTTACTTTGGCTTCAACTAATCTTCCATTTACATCCTTACTATCTCAAGTCGCTTATGTGCAAGCTTTGCTTCTCGAGGCTTTAAATAGGGATTGCTTTCTTAAAGACGATTAGAGTTTAGCTGCTTTGAATTTTAAATCAGAGATAGAAATCCAGTTTGAATCAATTGCGTTGATTGCTTATCTTTAGTAGATCCAGATATCTAAATATAATTTGGATTAGAGTGATTCTTAAATTTTAGATTATTCTACTTACCAACTTTGATTTGCGAAAATTATTTAAGAACTGCTCAAGGTATTAGCAGAGTGAATCGTCGTTGAGCAAGCTCTTCAAATCTATAACATCTTTCAAATATGCATCGATTCCTTCTAATGGCATCTATATGATCAAACCTCCTTGCAAGGAACCCACTTGAGGAGGAACCTCACCAGAGTTGAGCAGAGTTCCAGTATTGTATGAATATTTTCCAGGAGTAACCACTTGCACAAAATTCTTTCCTAAAATCACAGGTCCCCACTTTGTAATTTGCTTATCTTAAACCTTGATTCAACTTTGCTTGATATTTTGAAATGAATGCTGGCTTAGATGATCGTCGCTGACGATCGAGTGTTGCGATAGCTCTTGCAAAGATGGCGATAGTTATTCAGATTGCTTGCTTGATTTTTTGGATCTCTGAGCTGCGTTCATTTTTATTTTAATTTTAATAAATCTAAATCACAATATCTATGAATATTCTTTAAAATAATAATATATTTTATTAAAATGAGTTATCTTCACTCTAATGCTAAGGAGGCCTGCTGATGTTTCTTATTATAAGATTTACTTTCCTATGGTATTTAGTTTTGAATCGACATCAATTACTCAAATATAAGAAATGTATGGTAGAGGCGCAAGCGCTTTTTCAATTCTTTTAAATACCCTGCTCACTATTCATAAAAGTGGTCAACACAAAGCTAAGATGTTTGAAGGATCTATGTTGCATTTTTGTTGATGTGCGATGATCTATGGAGCATGTGTATCAATACAGTCTTAACGAAGCTTTACAATTCAAAAGACTCTCCTCATAATGATGTGATGCATATCATTTAGAAGGCTTACTCTTGCTTTGTTACTCAACCTTCAAAAGCTGCATAATTGTAACTCAAGAATTATAAGGGGAAAATTTCTAAAAACGATTATGAAATATTGGGAACTCGATACTCAGATTATGATGAATTTAGGAAAATGGTAGTTCCTCAATGCTAAATCAACAAGAAGTTGCACTAATGTCAACAATGCTATCTTTTAAGACAAGAAAAACATCATTCATGTGTACAAACGAAAGGAAAAAGATAATGAGGAATCTTCCATGATGAAATTCGATCAAACTTTGAAAAGCTTGCTCAAAGGTCACAGAAATTGAATTGAAAACAGTGTATGCTTAATTCTAAAATATTTATGATGCTCACATTAAGAACAGAGAAGCTTATGAGCAAAGAGTTTTTGCAAAGTTGCAAATAGATCCTTCAGTTAAGAATAAGTAAAAATCAAAGAAAAAATCTTATGCCAAGAAAAATAAAAATGTCACTACTCCTCATACAAACATACCACCACTTCCAAACACACCACCACTCAATTCTATCAATGAAATTCAAGAAGAAAAGGGTGATGCTTCCAACAACTAAGAAGTTTATGAGCAGCAAAATCATGTGCAATTGTACTATAGTTAAATGCACGATTAGACATGCCATTAGCAAATTTTAAATTTTTCACACAGCAGCGTTTGAATGACATCCACAATCAGTTTATCGCTGCATTGAGCTAAAGCAAATTCCAATCTTAATAGACCTCGTCAAGGTTTATTAGGGATCATGAGCAGTTAAGTAAAAGGTTGTTGAAGCAATACAACAAGAAAATTGTTGAAAGTGCTTGCACACCTCTGACTTACTAAGAACAGTAGGATCAAATTGAAAAAATGATGAAGGACCTTTCAAAGGATTAATAGAGCATCACTGGTTCTTATGATTATTTCAGAGTTTTTACAAAAAAAGATCCAGTTCAACAAGCAAATTTAGTTAAATTTCAGGAGATCAGTTAAGACGCGGCTGAAAATTATATAACATTGATGAAGCACCAATTGAAATTAGATTAAATTGAAGTCAAACAAGGCTAGCTAAGGAAATGTTGCTGGAATAAATAATTTCCTTGATTATAAGGAGAAACAAAAAGTGAAACAAAAAGCAAAGAGAAAGCAACAGGATGAAGCCAAGAGATAAAGCCAGCAAGTAAATTTGATGAACTAGAACCCTAAGGATTTGGGGGTTCCTGATAATACTTTTCAAGTTTAAAAAGATAAAACTGTGACGTTCTAGTTTCTCGAAAGACGTTCTAACATAGAAATGAGTGATGGCAGTGTGCTTTACAGATCATCTGCTCTTGAAATTATCCTGATGACCATGCATACCTAAGGTTTGAGTATGTCAAGGTCGCTCAAAAAACTATGAGAGAGTCATAACTTTACATCCTATCTAGCATGAAAACATTTGCCCTCGATTGTTATGACTATATCACTCAATAATTGGAACCTTAAGCACAGATTAAATTTTCTGGATCACCTTTCTTTGAGGAGACAAGCTACAGGCTAATGTACACACCACACTACTTTTAAGAATAATAATTCAGCTACAAGATGCATGCATTTGAGATGCGTAGCAAGGCTATGATTTTTAATTTGAACAGTACTTTCAAAAGATCTCTTATAATGGACCCAAGCAATTATTGTTATCTATCAGAAATTATGGGCTTGCTTGCTATTATCAATGATGCCCCTATGTTTCCCAACTCCACAGCTTTTGCAATGATGCTCTGTGGTTTGTTGTAAATGCATCTCACTACTTTTTAAATGATTACTTTCTCAACCCACTAAGATTCCCTCTCATTGATGTTCTGAATTGGTGTGCGTTTTACAATAAGTCCAGGAGCTATAAAGTATCTCGCATTCAGTAACTTGATATATTTGAGAGAGATCTCACCAGAGTAGAAAGTCTTTGCATGTTTCTTAAAAGCAATAAAGCATATTTTGAAGAGTTATTTAAGAAAAAAGGCACTATATTCGTCGAACTGCTTTTTAAAAACTGCGACAATAAAATTCCTCAAAGTCACTTTGTAGTTATTAGATGCGATAAGTTTGGTCAACTCTAATATATGAGCAATATATACAACAAACTAACCAAACTTCCTGTTGAAATAAAGGACTTTGATGGTAAAAATACATGGATCAATAATCTCATTCTCGAACTGACTAAAGACTCTGGAATACGCGCAGGAAGTAAAATTGTATTTTGTATCAATATTTACTAATGCATAAGATACTTAAAGCCACAGCTATCAATTCTAGGAGGATAAGCAGACACTCGCATTCTGGCAAGAGAATTCTTTTAGAGATTTTTCAGTTGGTAAGTTTTGTTAAATTATTAATTACTATAGGTATTCCTGCAAAGAGTTGCCGTTTGCAATTGCTGACTTGAAACGCTCAATAGATTACTTAAAG
>ARYC01025460.1:0-15879 GCA_000711775.1 Oxytricha trifallax
TTTCAGGAAATGATTCTTGGAGGATCCATTCATTGGTTAATGGTTTTAGTACTCACGATTTGATAAATTGAAAACCCCACCCTGTTCTTTCATGAAGTCTTGCAGACCCTACCACAGCTCATCGCTCTATTTTATCTGCAGGTTCTTATGCATTACATTGGAGTTTCTCTAGCCTGTATACTGCTATGGCTTTCTAATCATTCGAAGGTACTGCTCGAGGCCATAACATAGCTGGTTATCAGTTGCCAAACTTGAAATATCGACTAACGATGATACTGCTCACTCAACATTCTCCAATGGCAGTCTGATGATTTGCCCACCCAGAATGCACATCGTTGATGGTGGCACCTACCCATTGTTTAGGAGAGTACCTGAGGTGTAAGTGAGCTTCAATGGTTTAGGAATTGAGAGGAAGTTGGTGCCCAGCACGACCAATGTCCACTTGAGTATAGTCTTTTACAATGACTTCAACGCACTCTGCTTGATTTCCTCTAACTCTTGATTGCAGAGAAATCAAAAGTTCAGAATCGACTGCGATGAAAACTGTAATGAGAGTGAGAATCAATAGACTGTTCATCGCTTCTAATATACTACGACAGCGATTCCATGTAAGGAGGGGTCTCGGGGTTTCGAAATAAATTAAAATAGAAATATAAATACAAGTATGCAATATTAAAATCAGCAGAGTATATTAATGATTGCTGTTGATAGAGGTATGAATTATATGTGATTATTTAACATGCTGAATTTAAATTTCAATATAACGAATTCACCTAAGCTCACTCTCATTCGTAAAATCCACTCCTCTTTATCACCCCTTACAATCAAATAGGCGGTTGCTTGCTCGAAGCAGTGAGATCCTGTCACTGTTCCCATGTTGAAGGCTTTCTTCATTCTTGCCAATCTGAGCTACAGGTGGGGTGGTAGCAAATTCTAAGGTTGAGTCTTTCTCTGGCTAGTTCTCCTCGATACTTGACTCTTTAGATACTGTATAGTACCCTTGTGGATTTTAGTATGAGGATGAAGGAGGTGGCATATCATTTTCTCATATCTCTTTGCAATAGATAGTAGTTCCTCGCCTTTGCTAGTCCTGATGTGATAGGCTCTAAGGGACTTGTTTTCATTTAGCCAATGCTTGAGATAGGTGATGAGGCATTGATGCTGGAACGATGTGGATTTGTAAGAGAAACTCATGAAATGATTGACGAGCCTTTGAAACACCATTGCCATGTACCATCCTTGCTCAAACAAACTCTTGGCATTCTGAATTTACTTTGATGATGGTTGGTAAGGTAGTTGGCCCTTGCGGGGTCTCTCTTTATAGGTGCCAGGCCTCCAACTGATATGTGTTTTTGAATGAATGAAATTAAACTTGGAACAGCCTAAGAAATCAAAGATATCGATGTCGATTTTCTCATTGGTCCTTAAATTTTCAAGACCCTCTGCACAGTTAGGATTGGTCTCGTCAAGATAGGCAGCGAATGTATTGTTGACACACCTAACCATTTGGCTGTTGAGGTAAGACTAAAAAATAGAACGTTTAGTCTCTTGCATCAGCCCAATAACTTTGGGGTTCACGAATTCTATCGTAAATAAGAATAGAGATATATATCTTACTTAGGGACTGATCCTTGATTCTAGTATTTAATATATTAAGCATGGCTTGAGAGTATACTAAAGATTTTAGCTAATATATTTGCTCTGGATAAAGTTATATGTCAAGTGTAAGGTATTCGAAATACACACCTTCAAGAATCTCACTTCTGGCAAGCAGCTGGTGTTGCATGCAGACCTAAATTATTGAATATCGAATAAAATTACTGGCTTTGTCGAAATGGGAACATTCTACAATGGTTAGAGCGTGCTAAGAATTTTCCAGTGAGGCTTCACCTTAAGTTGCAGCTGCTTAAACTCCCATGCCATCTCTGGGAAGTTAAAGAAATCACTCTTATCAGGCGCTTGAGTCTATGGCACTATTTTAGCTGATATCACACTTTAGACTTTCATTTCTATTGGTGTCTATACCTCCAAGATTTACAAAGGCTCTTGATTTTGAGTGCGATCTTGAGCGAATGCCTGTTCTAGCTTCTCTTCTTCAAGCTCAAGATTTACAGCATGTTAAGAAGCAATGTGCTTCTTAAGGGTCCTCTTTAGTAGAACTTTCCCACATATTCCACATTGTGCTTGTTAGGATTGGCTCGCAGCGTTGATATACCTGGCATTCTAAATTAAATTACATATTCTTACTTTTATGATACTGCACTTTGCCTTCCAACCTTCTACTTGCTCTGGAGGTAAGGAATCATATTCTAATTTAACTTTAAATTATATAATTAGGGACATACATTAATAATTGCTTGCATACTTGCATTCCAGTATACCTATAGTTAATATTGTCAAAAGTGGGAAATTTGTATAAATATAAAGGTGTCTGCTAAGGTAAGAGTAGTGTTAGTGTTGACTTTAGCTATACTTTACCTGCTTTTATAGATTTATAGATGACATTAAAGTCAACTGGTGCAAACGCATAGGCATCCATTGATGCAGAGGTGATGGACACGATTAGAATGAAATCTTCAACAATTTATGGGCATAATTAGTTTAGTTAGAGTTTGATTTTGATTTAATTATAAAATTAGAACTTTAACATTAAAAACTTATTATATTTCACTTATTTTTATAAATCCTCCTTCTCCAACACCTCCCCTCACTCCCTAATTTAGTATATTTTAACGTTTACAAGTATACTCGATATTTAAACAACATAATTGCTGGAGCAATTGCAATAACTCAAGATTTTAGAGTGATAAATTTTGTCTAGTGAAAATTGTATAAACCAACCTTCAGATCGGTAGGTTGAGAACCACAATTTCCGATCTGGCCTCAAGACCCAAGGACCTTGCTCATTTCCCTCGGATGCACATTGGATTTCAACTCGACCTCTCAGATCACTCTCAAACCTATTTCTAAAAATCAGGAAGATGGTTTGCAACATTAATAATACCATTTGCCAAGAAAAAAGTCGTCGAAACCGTGGATTTAGAGGGTTGGTTATTATAATATTATCGGCTATAACCAAAACTACTAGTACTATCCCTAACGTAATATAGAGTATGACTTATATGATTTTACAAATTATTTTTTCCAATCCTCTCCCCATCCCACCATCCCAACCCAAACATCGCTAATACACTCTAGATCGACGAGATAGAAGGAAAGAAGCCGATTGGTGGTGGGAGTGGCTATATCCCATCTTGAAATGTCAGGGCGGTCCTAACGGCCATTTTGGCCTTGAAATTTTCAAAAAAATGCCTGTCCTCATTCCTTGAGTCCAGCACAACTCTACCCCATATGATCTCTATGGTGGCTAATTGATCATAATCATTGATAACACTGTTTATTACTAATAACAAGTAATTATAGGGTAATCCAAGCAATAGGGAAGGTGGCAGGCTTCAAATACCAGGCAAAAAGGGTCTTATTTGGACTTATTTGGCCTTAAGACATAGTTTATGGAACTTTTCCGGAACAGCACTTAGGCTTGGCTAGCTTTACGACCCCTCCACCTGAATTTCAGAAATGTTGGTAGGATAACTAGGTATTGGTGCTGTTGATATGAAAATAACATTAGGATAGAGTAGAGATGATAGGGTAAGCCTAGAGAGCAGTAGACCAGCCCAAAAGTCAGGCTTTAGCTTGGATTTTAAGGTTAAGGTGAAGAATATTACTTAAAATTTATACACTAACTATTCAAACAGGCATTATTGAGGTTAATTGTTTCCAAATAACCTTCCCTTGTACAACAAACTGTTAAGATTGGTGCTTTAGCTTGAGTACCATCCACAGAAGTTGACCTGTCAACGTCAGGTCATCGCCCATACAAATACCAAAGCCTTTATGACTGGAAAAAGACACAAAAACCAAAATAGCTATATCAAATTGAACCAGCAATGAAACCCGGACAACGAAGAACTTACTAAATAAAACTAACAAACAAACCAAAAACTGCTTCAAGTAATCTACTGAGACTAATTCTAAGCTACTCATGACCTTAGGAAGTAGTTGAGAATTTCAATATCCCCTATCATTATTAAAGTCACTATTATATCAAGCTATTTAAGTTAACCCCAAGCGTTGTAAAAGTGCCACATAATCTCTCTATAGTACACAAATCAGTATACATTATGAAAGTTCTTACTCAACTTCAGCATTTAGAGTACTTAAAAAACATTTTTAAAATAAATACTCTTACTTATAAGTTTGGGGTTTTAAAGTCACAATTAAAGTTAAAAATTATGCTGAAAATTAGAATATAGCTTAAGAAACTCAAAAAATATAACCAAGTAATAAATACACTGCAGTAAAGATTAATTTTAGCAGTTGAAGCAAAAAGTATCTAAAACTGAATAAATTTAACCAACCAACCGCTACTTTTATTTTTTTAAATATAATTATAGAGGCTTAGTCTCCGAAAATTTGCAAAAATTTTGAATATTTGCTAAATTGATTTACTTAATCAAAAGTTAAAAATTTATTTTTATAATTAATTTTTATTGTTGTTAGTTTTTATGTTTGTATTAAATTTGTGGCCACTTGTTTGAATGGAGGAGCAGTAGCATAGACAAAGTCAATGTGGAAGTTAGAGTCATCATCCTTTTCGAATTCAGCAGCAATTTCCAATAAGCAACTCGTAATGACAATAGCATCAATTAAATTAATTAAACAAGTAAGTATAATTAATACTTTAAACTTTATTAAAACGGAAATAGATTTAGGAGAAATGAAGTGAAAGACAAAAGTTTAAGGGAACAAAGATACTAAGACTTGTAGAAGTAAAAATCAAGTGAAGATTTGAGAAATTTCAATTATCAACCTCAATAAAATATTGATGAATAACCCAAAACGATCAAGCCGAGATGTTAAGAATGAGAGATTAACTTCAGATATTTTAAAAGGAATATGCTTTCTACAAAGATCACAGCGAGCAATTAAAATTCAAAATCAATTAAGAGTCTGACTAACTTTAACAGCAATTGAGAGAATTCTTTGAACGTGACAAGGATTGGACTTTAAAGTGTGATTAATTTGAGAGGGGAATCATTAACCTAAAATAGTTCAACAGATAGCTCCAAGTTGAAATGCAATGGCAAAAGAGAGACTTAAAGCAAATCATGGCAATTAATGACTAATTCCAGCTCCAAGCCCAATAGTTCAAGGATAGAGAGATGCAGTTCAATGAACTTTCTAAAGAATGAGTCTACAATCAAGTAAGAAAACGAGATTTAACATGTGTAAACGATTGATTAATTCACTAATTTCCTACTGTAAAGTAAGTAAGTATTTTAATATTTCACTAAAAATTAGAGGAATAAGACAGCTTGAGATCTTGATACTATTTCGTAAAGTTTCCATATCCCGTGAATTAATCTTAGAAAGGTAGAATCTGCAAATAATGCGAAACAAAATGATTGGATAGTAATAAGTCTAGAATACTAATAGAATGAACACATAAGAAAACTATGAAGATTAAGTAAACTTTATTATAAGGTAAGAATGAGGCTTAAGTATGCCTAGGGTGAAACTCCTCGATTTGTCTAACCCCTATGATGTCTAACCCCCCATGATGTCTAACTATAAGATTTTCTTAAATCTTAACATTTTATAGGAATTTTATAGGTTTTAGGTTCAATCATTAAATTGAGCAAATTCAATGGGAATCAAGCAAGTGGCCACACCATTAATACTTAATAATGCTTAAAGATATTAAATTTTTAAAAATTAATTAATTTAAATTATTCCACTTCTTTTTTTATCATAGATTAATTATATATGTTTAAATGCTTGAATTTATTATGATCATGATTATTATATAATTTATTCATGTTAAATTTATTGCTATAATTTTACTAATAGCCTCATTTATTCAAGTATTTTTAATTCTGAATATATTCTTCAATAACCTTTTGAATTTAAAACTTCTGTTAATTAGATATTTCGATGTTACCACTGCTAACTCACTAAACCCAAAACCCATTAAAAAATTATTAGCGTGTTTTGGGGTCTTGAAAATAATTTGATTTGACTTACTTGAATTTCTAAGCTAAAGTGAGTAGTTGAAAATTGCTACTAAAGTTCTAAAATTCTGCTTTAACACCCTCTCATTCTCATCCAGTGTATTGCAGAACTGCATAGTAAATCTCGATTATATACTGGATTAACTGTTATTTTAATGAGAATCAAGTTTAAAAGTTTACCTTATAAATAAAGTACTCGTAGAACATTTGTTTAAGCATGCGAAGCATGTAGCTCACATAAACTGCTGCACCTACATCGCAGATCCAAGTCTTTTGTATCGTATTCATGATATAGGCAGATACTTAAAATTTCAGCTAGGTCAAGACACAAATAGTGGAGTCCGATTACTCAAAGTAATGAGTTGTAGTAAGAATAACAACCAGTACAGCACAAATAGCATCGCACTCTTCCTTTTCCAACATCGCAGACATGTTAAGATTCTTTAGCACACAAAATATACCAGCAAACCAGCCTCAACTGAGAGCAGTTTCAGTTCAGCAGATCACGACGGTTTTGTAGTGAATTTCAGTTTTATATAATTGCGAAATTTATATTCGATGAGTTACATCGAAAGTAAATTAGGTAAATGTTTTTTAGGTATTAAATAACGTAAATTTAAATAAAAGGTTCTATATCATCATATGATTCTGCTTTCAAGAGCCTCTCCTCCTCACCAGCCTCAACAGCAATGTCTCCTGCAGATCAAGCATTGCTAGAAAGCATGTAAGACTCGCCATTGGCAGGAGTGATAAGCACTCTCACAGGTTCGTTGTTTGAAGAGGCTATTATAAGTTTGAACTCAGCTCCAGCCTTTACACTGATTGTTGAATTCCTCACACTTGCAGAAGAGGTCGCCTTTATGGTTCTCCGCCTCGAAAGCATAGTCCTGCTGCAGATATTTGCGTTTTCTGAACACCTGCACCTAGTAAGCATTGGATGTGTTGTGCTGGTAGACGAATTGCAGTCTGAGTGGTTCGTTCTGTTTGTCTCTGTAGTTTAGCTGTTCCATCGTAGCTTCCTGATTATTTAATTTACTAATAATTAATAAGTGGGGGGAATTAGAATATAAAATACTGTGTTGTAGTGTGAAAGGAATTCATGCATTTCAACGCACTCTGGGAAGCAAAGCGGTTGATAGGCATGAGAGATAAACAGAGACTTAAAATAGTAATAAAAACAACAACAATAATAGTAGCAATAGGGAAAGCAGCAAAAGCCGTGGTAGTAACATGCAGTGATGAGTTTGATTTAATATAAAATTATGGTTGGGGTTTTAATTTGGAAATGTTCCAAAAAAGCTTGAATTAGTATTGAGTATTTTAATTCTAATATCTGAATGCATCCCTCTTCATTTTTGTGTGTGTTAAGCTTATGGCTAGATCCTGCTCTGGATCATTGATGAGTTCTGAGTGATCAGTGACTGGTTAAGTTCAATCATTTGATTGGATGATGGTTGATTGAAACTAGGATTATAATTCATTCGCTTCGCCTTCACATACTGTCGTGGCGATAATGCATCCGCATGTGACTCGAACGATGATAGAGGAACTCTAGGTGCAGTCAACTACTGTGCCTGCTTCGATGGTCGCTTGCGCTTCTTGGTTCCTTGATTCAATAAATTCACTGCTCTGCCTCTATTGCTCACGTTCATAATGACTGCATTCTCAAGCACGCCAAACATCTCTGCAGTCAACTTGATAAACTTGTTCTTATCTAAAGTCTTCTGCTTCTATCTGAACTCTAAACTGGCCCTAATGTTTGAAGGGAAGAACTCTGGCTTAACTGTATTGATGATCTACATTAGTAAGAATAAAGCAGTGCCAATGCAATAGTATTAGAAAGCAACAATAGTAGCAATAGTACTTACGTTATAGAGGAACTATCTGTTAACTGACTTCCCATTCTTGATTTCTGGCAAGTATTTGCATATATCTGGATCATTTTTAATATCATCAATGAGATGAATGACAGAGAGCTCGTTGATCTTAGGCACGTTGATAATTCTCACCTCATGGTTGCGTAGCACCTATACAAATATAATCTCAAATGCTTACCTTTTTCACTCCAAGGAATATGCCTTGAATATATTCCAACGTGCATTCTTGGTAAGCAGGTAAGTAGAACTATCCTATATGCTAATTAATGATTTAAATTCGCACCTTAAGTGAGCAAGATAGAATAGATATCCTGCTTTGACTTCCCTAATCTAGCAAGCTCATTCGAAGGCACGGAGTGAACAACTTGACCATTGATGGTTTCAGTGTTAATGATGCTCATGCGTGTTGGGCGATACCCCTCTTTGATCTCTTCATCTGCATCACTTTAGAACTCGTGGTGAGGATTGAAGCTGGATACACCACCACCTGATCTTTAAGTATTGCCATGCTTCCTTGAAGGTTCAGTTCTGAATTTTGATTGCTGACCATGACTTGGATTGTTGTTTAGGTAAGAATCAATCTAAGTGATGTTCCTCATGAATTGACCAGAGATCTAATTGAAGTCAGCTGAGTCTTCATTGCCAATTTAGTTTGGCGAATGCCCATCATGATCATGAGTCTGCTCTCTACTCTCCTCCTCTACTGGTTTCATCAATGCATCTTTACCTTGTCCAGAGTATAGTGCTCTTGATCCAGACATCTAAAATAAGTTAACTATGATTAATCACTGATTAGTAGATTGTAATGAATGGTTTAGTATGATTGCTGTTGAAATGGATTTATATGAATTTGAGTTAATGTAAATTAACAACGCCAACTTACCTTGCCACTGACAACGCCGAGGTCCTTGATCGGATAGCCATTCAGGACACCATTCCCGAAGCTGTTGTGGAAGAATGAGCTAGCTGAGTACTGCGGTGATCCACCCATTCCTGGCTGCGCCAGGGAGTGGGGGTGGGGGGCGTCCAAAGATCTCGCCATCTTCAACATCACCAGCTGTATCAACCAGTGGCTGTTGCTGAGAATCGCTGTTCATTCTTATTAATTAATAGGAATAATTAAGAATTTAACTGATCCAATAGAATTGTATTTGAACAATATATAATTAAAATCGGTTATTAAGAATTAAAATTAAATTACAAATATTTTGATAGCGCAAATATATAAACCATCCTCTGCTGGAGTGGAATGGCTGCATCTCATTGCATACTACTCGGTATCGAATATTCAACATATCAACATGTGCGTCTCATAACTGTCAACATACATAGGATATTAGATTTGCTGAAATCATGCTTATTAGTCAATCTGTGTTTTATCGAATTTATGAAATAGATTTTGAAAAAAATCAATTTCTCGATAAAACACAGATTGTCTAATAAGCATGATTTCAGCAAATCTAATATGCTATGTATGTTGACAGTTATGAGACGCACATGTTGATATGTTGAATATTCGATACCGAGTAGTATGCAATGAGATGCAGTCATTCCACTCCAACAGAGGCTGGTTTATATATTTGCGCTATCAAAAAATTTGTAATTTTAATTTTAATTCTTAATAACCGATTTTAATTATATATTGCTCAAATACAATTATATTGGATCAGTTAAATTCTTAATTATTCCTTATTAATTAATAAGAATGAACAGCGATTCTCAGCAACAGCCACTGGTTGATACAGCTGGTGATGTTGAAGATGGCGAGATCTTGGACGCCCCCCACCCCCACTCCCTGGCGCAGCCAGGAATGGGTGGATCACCGCAGTACTCAGCTAGCTCATTCTTCCACAACAGCTTCGGGAATGGTGTCCTGAATGGCTATCCGATCAAGGACCTCGGCGTTGTCAGTGGCAAGGTAAGTTGGCGTTGTTAATTTACATTAACTCAAATTCATATAAATCCATTTCAACAGCAATCATACTAAACCATTCATTACAATCTACTAATCAGTGATTAATCATAGTTAACTTATTTTAGATGTCTGGATCAAGAGCACTATACTCTGGACAAGGTAAAGATGCATTGATGAAACCAGTAGAGGAGGAGAGTAGAGAGCAGACTCATGATCATGATGGGCATTCGCCAAACTAAATTGGCAATGAAGACTCAGCTGATTTCAATTAGATCTCTGGTCAATTAATGAGGAACATCACTTAGATTGATACTTACCTGAACAACAATCCAAGTCATGGTCAGCAATCAAAGTTCAGAACTGAACCTTCAAGGAAGCATGGGAATACTTAAAGATCAGGTGGTGGAGTATCCAGCTTCAATCCTCACCACGAGTTCTAAAGTGATGCAGATGAAGAGGTCAAAGAGGGGTATCGCCCAACACGCATGAGCATCATTAACACTGAAACCATCAATGGTCAAGTTGTACACTCCGTGCCTTCGAATGAGCTTGCTAGATTAGGGAAGTCAAAGCAGGACATCTATTCTATCTTGCTCACTTAAGGTGCGAATTTAAATCATTAATTAGCATATAGGATAGTTCTACTTACCTGCTTACCAAGAATGCACGTTGGAATATATTCAAGGCATATTCCTTGGAGTGAAAAAGGTAAGCATTTGAGATTATATTTGTATAGGTGCTACGCAACCATGAGGTGAGAATCATCAACGTGCCTAAGATCAACGAGCTCTCTGTCATTCATCTCATAGATGATATTAAAAATGATCCAGATATATGCAAATACTTGCCAGAAATCAAGAATGGGAAGTCAGTCAACAGATAGTTCCTCTATAACGTAAGCACTATTGCTACTATTGTTGCTTACTAATACTATTGCATTGGCACTGCTTTATTCTTACTAATGTAGATCATCAATACAATTAAGCCAGAGTTCTTCCCTTCAAACATTAGGGCCAGTTTAGAGTTCAGATAGAAGCAGAAGACTTTAGATAAGAAAAAGTTTATCAAGTTGAATGCAGAGATGTTTGGCGTGCTTGAGAATGCTGTCATAATGAACGTGAGCAATAGAGGCAGAGCAGTGAATTTATTGAATCAAGGAACCAAGAAGCGCAAGCGACCATCGAAGCAAGCATAGTAGTTGACTGCACCTAAAGTTCCTCTATCATCGTTCGAGTAACATGCGGATGCATTATCGCCACGACAGTATGTGAAGGCGAAGCGAATGAATTAGAATCCTAGTTTCAATCAACCATCATCCAACCAAATGATTGAACTTAACCAGTCACTGATCACTCAGAACTCATCAATGATCCAAAGCAGGATCTAGCCATAAGCTTAACACACACAAAAATGAAGAGGGATGCATTCAGATATTAGAATTAAAATACTCAATACTAATTCAAGCTTTTTTGGAACATTTCCAAATTAAAACCCCAACCATAATTTTATATTAAATCAAACTCATCACTGCATGTTATTACCACGGCTATTGCTGCTTTCCCTATTGCTACTATTATTATTGTTGTTTTTATTACTATTTTAAGTCTCTGTTTATCTCTCATACCTATCAACCGCTTTCTTCCCAGAGTGCGTTGAAATGCATGAATTCCCTTCACACTACAACACAGTATTTTATATTCTAATTCCCCCCACTTATTAATTATTAGTAAATTAAAAAATCAGGAAACAACGATAGAACAGCTAAACTACAGAGACAAACAGAACGAACCACTCAGACTGCAATTGGTCTACCAGCACAACACATCCAATGCTTACTAGGTGCAGGTGTTCAGAAAACGCAAATATCTGCAGCAGGACGATGCTTTCGAGGTGGAGAACCATAAAGGCGACCTCTTCTGCAAGTGTGAGGAATTCAACATCAGTGTAAAGGCTGGAGCTGAGTTCAAACTTATAATAGCCTCTTCAAACAACGAACCTGTGAGAGTGCTTATCACTCCTGCCAATGGCGAGTCTTACATGCTTTCTAGCAATGCTTGATCTGCAGGAGACATTGCTGTTGAGGCTGGTGAGGAGGAGAGGCTCTTGAAAGCAGAATCATATGATGATATAGAACCTTTTATTTAAATTTACGTTATTTAATACCTAAAAAACATTTACCTAATTTACTTTCGATGTAACTCATCGAATATAAATTTCGCAATTATATAAAACTGAAATTCACTACAAAACCGTCGTGATCTGCTGAACTGAAACTGCTCTCAGTTGAGGCTGGTTTGCTGGTATATTTTGTGTGCTAAAGAATCTTAACATGTCTGCGATGTTGGAAAAGGAAGAGTGCGATGCTATTTGTGCTGTACTGGTTGTTATTCTTACTACAACTCATTACTTTGAGTAATCGGACTCCACTATTTGTGTCTTGACCTAGCTGAAATTTTAAGTATCTGCCTATATCATGAATACGATACAAAAGACTTGGATCTGCGATGTAGGTGCAGCAGTTTATGTGAGCTACATGCTTCGCATGCTTAAACAAATGTTCTACGAGTACTTTATTTATAAGGTAAACTTTTAAACTTGATTCTCATTAAAATAACAGTTAATCCAGTATATAATCGAGATTTACTATGCAGTTCTGCAATACACTGGATGAGAATGAGAGGGTGTTAAAGCAGAATTTTAGAACTTTAGTAGCAATTTTCAACTACTCACTTTAGCTTAGAAATTCAAGTAAGTCAAATCAAATTATTTTCAAGACCCCAAAACACGCTAATAATTTTTTAATGGGTTTTGGGTTTAGTGAGTTAGCAGTGGTAACATCGAAATATCTAATTAACAGAAGTTTTAAATTCAAAAGGTTATTGAAGAATATATTCAGAATTAAAAATACTTGAATAAATGAGGGTATTAGTAAAATTATAGCAATAAATTTAACATGAATAAATTATATAATAATCATGATCATAATAAATTCAAGCATTTAAACATATATAATTAATCTATGATAAAAAAAGAAGTGGAATAATTTAAATTAATTAATTTTTAAAAATTTAATATCTTTAAGCATTATTAAGTATTAATGGTGTGGCCACTTGCTTGATTCCCATTGAATTTGCTCAATTTAATGATTGAACCTAAAACCTATAAAATTCCTATAAAATGTTAAGATTTAAGAAAATCTTATAGTTAGACATCATGGGGGGTTAGACATCATAGCGGTTAGACAAATCGAGGAGTTTCACCCTAGGCATACTTAAGCCTCATTCTTACCTTATAATAAAGTTTACTTAATCTTCATAGTTTTCTTATGTGTTCATTCTATTAGTATTCTAGACTTATTACTATCCAATCATTTTGTTTCGCATTATTTGCAGATTCTACCTTTCTAAGATTAATTCACGGGATATGGAAACTTTACGAAATAGTATCAAGATCTCAAGCTGTCTCATTCCTCTAATTTTTAGTGAAATATTAAAATACTTACTTACTTTACATTAGGAAATTAGTGAATTAATCAATCGTTTACACATGTTAAATCTCGTTTTCTTACTTGATTGTAGACTCATTCTTTAGAAAGTTCATTGAACTGCATCTCTCTATCCTTGAACTGTTGGGCTTGGAGCTGGAATTAGTCATTAATTGCCATGATTTGCTTTAAGTCTCTCTTTTGCCATTGCATTTCAACTTGGAGCTATCTGTTGAACTATTTTAGGTTAATGATTCCCCTCTCAAATTAATCACACTTTAAAGTCCAATCCTTGTCACGTTCAAAGAATTCTCTCAATTGCTGTTAAAGTTAGTCAAACTCTTAATTGATTTTGAATTTTAATTGCTCGCTGTGATCTTTGTAGAAAGCATATTCCTTTTAAAATATCTGAAGTTAATCTCTCATTCTTAACATCTCGGCTTGATCGTTTTGGGTTCTTCATCAATATTTTATTGAGGTTGATAATTGAAATTTCTCAAATCTTCACTTGATTTTTACTTCTACAAGTCTTAGCATCTTTGTTCCCTTTAACTTTTGTCTTTCACTTCATTTCTCCTAAATCTATTTCCGTTTTAATAAAGTTTAAAGTATTAATTATACTTACTTGTTTAATTAATTTAATTGATGCTATTGTCATTACGAGTTGCTTATTGGAAATTGCTGCTGAATTCGAAAAGGATGATGACTCTAACTTCCACATTGACTTTGTCTATGCTACTGCTCCTCCATTCAAACAAGTGGCCACAAATTTAATACAAACATAAAAACTAACAACAATAAAAATTAAT
The DNA here is from genome assembly GCA_000711775.1 of Oxytricha trifallax. NCBI lineage: Eukaryota > Ciliophora > Spirotrichea > Sporadotrichida > Oxytrichidae > Oxytricha > Oxytricha trifallax. The sequence continues at coordinate 14,160 of ARYC01025460.1, forward strand.
TATAAAAATAATTTTTTAACTTTTGATTAAGTAAATCAATTTAACAAATATTCAAAATTTTTGCAAATTTTCGGAGACTATGCCTCTATAATTATATTTAAAAAATAAAAGTAGCGGTTGGTTGGTTTAATTTATTCAGTTTTAGATACTTTTTGCTTCAACTGCTAAAATTAATCTTTACTGGAGTGTATTAATTACTTGGTTATATTTTATGAGTTTCTTAAGCTATATTCTAATTTTCAGCATAATTTTTAACTTTAATTGTGACTTTAAAACCCCAAACTTATAAGTAAGAGTATTTATTTTAAAAATGTTTTTTAAGTACACTAAATGCTGAAGTTGAGTAAGAACTTTCATAATGTATACTGATTTGTGTACTATAGAGAGATTATGTGGCACTTTTACAACGCTTGGGGTTAACTTAAATAGCTTGATATAATAGTTGACTTTAATAATGATAGGGGATATTGAAATTCTCAACTACTTCCTAAGGTCATGAGTAGCTTAGAATTAGTCTCAGTAGATTACTTGAAGCAGTTTTTGGTTTGTTTGTTAGTTTTATTTAGTAAGTTCTTCGTTGTCCGGGTTTCATTGCTGGTTCAATTTGATATAGCTATTTTGGTTTTTGTGTCTTTTTCCAGTCATAAAGGCTTTGGTATTTGTATGGGCGATGACCTGACGTTGACAGGTCAACTTCTGTGGATGGTACTCAAGCTAAAGCACCAATCTTAACAGTTTGTTGTACAAGGGAAGGTTATTTGGAAACAATTAACCTCAATAATGCCTGTTTGAATAGTTAGTGTATAAATTTTAAGTAATATTCTTCACCTTAACCTTAAAATCCAAGCTAAAGCCTGACTTTTGGGCTGGTCTACTGCTCTCTAGGCTTACCCTATCATCTCTACTCTATCCTAATGTTATTTTCATATCAACAGCACCAATACCTAGTTATCCTACCAACATTTCTGAAATTCAGGTAGAGGGGTCGTAAAGCTAGCCAAGCCTAAGTGCTGTTCCGGAAAAGTTCCATAAACTAGGTCTTAAGGCCAAATAAGTCCAAATAAGACCCTTTTCGCCTGGTATTTGAAGCCTGCCACCTTCCCTATTGCTTGGATTACCCTATAATTACTTGTTATTAGTAATAAACAGTGTTATCAATTATTATGATCAATTAGCCACCATAGATATCATATGGGGTAGAGTTGTACTGGACTCAAGGAATGAGGACAGGCATTTTTTTGAAAATTTCAAGGCCAAAATGGCCGTTAGGACCGCCCTGACATTTCAAGATGGGATATAGCCATCCTACCACCAATCGGCTTCTTTCCTTCTATCTCGTCGATCTAGAGTGTATTAGCGATGTTTGGGTTGGGATGGTGGGATGGGGAGAGTATTGGAAAAAATAATTTGTAAATCATATAAGTCATACTCTATATTACGTTAGGGATAGTACTAGTAGTTTTGGTTATAGCCGATAATATTATAATAACCAACCCTCTAAATCCACGGTTTCGACGACTTTTTTCTTGGCAAATGGTATTATTAATGTTGCAAACCATCTTCCTGATTTTTTGAAATAGGTTTGAGAGTGATCTGAGAGGTCGAGTTGAAATCCAAGGTGCATCCGAGGGAAATGAGCAAGGTCCTTGGGTCTTGAGGCCAGATCGGAAATTGTGGTTCTCAACCTACCGATCTGAAGGTTGGTTTATACAATTTTCAC
>ARYC01025463.1:0-11806 GCA_000711775.1 Oxytricha trifallax
GGGTTTTGGGGTTTTGGGGTTTTGGGGTTTTGGGTTTGGGGTTTGGGTTTTGGGGTTTGGGGGTTTTGGGTTTGGTTTTGGGGTTTGGTTTGGGGTTGTGGGGTTTGGGTTGTTTTGGGGTTTGGGGTTTTGGGGTTTTGGGGTTTTGGGGTTTTGGGGTTTTGGGGTTTTGGGGTTTTGGTATACCTATATATGGGGTTTTGGGGTTCCGTAGATGGCCAAAAAAGCCGTAAACTTTTTTATCATTATTTTGTTTGTTATTTAGAGTTGAAGGATGTTTTATTTTTATATTTACATGAAGATCTTGAAAACGAGGTACTAAAGACCACTTCTGAAGAAAAAAAAATATTTTGGATACCACATGAGTGTAAATGATAAAATTTAATACTATAAATATTATTATTTTTTTTTTATATATATATTAAGTTCATTTAGTATTTTTTTATCAAATATCGCATTAAATATCTATTATTACTTTGACTTATGAATATATGACTATAATTAACATATTTGACTTTTGGCTTACTCATATTTGAACATTTGGCTTACTGCATCATTTGACTTTTGGCTTACTCATATTTGACTTTTGGCTAACTCTTATTTGACCTTTAGTCTCTCATAATTTTATTTATTTATGTATTTTTACATTATAGTTTACAAAGGAATCATCAACATATTTTCAATTTACTAAATTTAATTATAATTTACTTATATTTATTTATTTTTTGTCTTTAGTATAACATAATTTTATTAGGGTTTATAATAATTCAATATATAAAACAAAATTTATATATATTTAATTGATGCTAATATTAATTAGTTTATAAAGTATTTAAATCGTTAATAATTCATGTTAGTTTTAAGTATTTATTAAATTAAATAACACAAGCTATTATATAATTATTAATTTATTTTTTTTTGTTTTTTTTTATTTTCTGTTTCTTGTGTTTTATATTTGATAATTTATGATTCATTTGTGATATCACTGTATTCTCTTATAGAAAAGGATGTTTGGCATTATAGTATCAAGAGAAGGACTTGGTCCTATGTTTAGTCTTTTTGTATCATTTGTTTCAAACACAACATTTCTTGCATTAGTATTCATTCCATTATGGTACCACCATCCTTTCATTGGTGTTTAATCATTGTGAAGACCATCTTTAAGTTTTGCAACAAAATGATTTGCAGCAACATTAGGATTACCGAATCTGCTATAATAAATTATTCCTATAAGTTCATACTGTGCATGTGAGTTGTTGTTCTCTAAATTGAATACTAAATTCATATCTAAGTTTAATTACATAGCAGTGTTTGACCCAATGTGAACAATCATAAATTCTGGTGCTATAACTAAAGTCTTTTGAACAGTCATTAAATTATGTAAACATACATTGCAATACTAGTCAATCTTTGTAAGTGATTCTTAAATTTTATCTTGCAAGTTAGCCTGGTCAGATAGTTCTACTTCTACGAACCATTACTAAATTTATTGGTTTTCATTATGACTACACATGCATGATTCATTTATATTAAATGTCATTTAGAAATGTTCTGAAGCTTCAAAGAAATCTCTGAGGTTGTCTATATTACATAGTGCTCTTCCTAATCCATGTCTTAAAGGCTGAATTGCTTTTTTCTATCTTTGACAGTTAGTATTGTGTATATCACCAATCCAATCCCAAAAATCAAATTCTTAATCTTTATCAAATTTGTCTAGTTCTCTACAAGTTCTTTAAAGTGGTCTTAGGCAGTCATCAACATTGTCATTAATAAAGTCTTGTTCTTTATTATATAGTCCAAAGTAGTATATATACATAAGTGAATCATGTAGACAGGAGTTTTATTACCATCTTGCAAATGGATAAGTAGTTTTTGGTTACTGCATTGTGAATGGATTGTTGACAAGTTGGGAATTACTAACAAATGGATTAACTATAGGTTTAATTGGAGCTGATTAAGATACTAATTATATTCCACTCATCTAACTACTTTAAGTAGAAAAGATATTTAGATTATTGAAATCTATATCTTCATCTACTTATTTAACTTGATAGTTCTCATCAATTACTAAGTCTTGTTATAAAAGTTTTTTGTAGTCTAGTTTACCTAATAATTTGTGTATATCCTTTATTGTTTCTTCTGGAATATTCTTGATATATTCATTTAATAAGTATACTAAGTCTTTTAATGCTAATTCTGTTTGTTCTTGCTATTCTTGTGTTTCTTTGCTTCTTAGTAAATTTTTAGTTTATGTTTCTAGCATATAACCACTCATGTTGATACAATGTTTGGTAAAATTTATTAATGTCACATCTTGTATCTTTTATGCTCTACTTAATGCTGTATAAAATTGGCCTGCTATTAACATTTAATCACATTTTATCATTATTTTATTGAGTGTTTCACCTTACACTTTATGAACTGTACTAGCATATGCAACTTACACATGGGAATTATTTTCGAACATATCTTGTTCCTTAATACATTACTGCTTCTTATACCATTGGTATAATCTATATTTCGTTCATCCTGTGGTTAAGAAATTTAATATACTTGTTGTTAGGCCCGAATTCAATAATTGTTCCCATTGTTCCATTAGTTATTTTGTGTTGAATCTGTATGTTTCTATTTATCATAATCTTTTATTTTTTGAATAGTACTATTTTAAAAGGTAATTTGAATTTTTGTGCAAACTTATCATTTTCTAGTAGTACTTCTAGTTATTCATTATCAATTGGTTAGACTGCATTATTTTTCTACTTAAAGTTAATACTTTAAATCTCATTGCCATCTTCTTCATTAAATCTTAGTCTTGTTATCTAGTTATTAATAGCATCCTTTTATGAATTTCTAGCAACAATAACTATACTATCTTTACTGAATTGATTAAGTTGAAGTTTTCCTTGTTAATTTATACTTTCTAGTGTAGCATAGTCTGATTTTGTGAGTTAACAAAGCCTCATATTGTTCAATATGTTAAAGAATGTACTATCTTAATTTTATCTGAAGTTCTATGTTAATTCTACCCATGTGAAATTTGAGAAAAGGTAACTATTAATAAATGACTTGTTTGTATCTTGCGTTGATTATACTTTCTTTTCTACTACTGGTAATTACATCAAGTCACCAACAAGTATGATATGTTTTCCTCCAAATAACTTAGTCCTCATCATTGGATCTAGTTGAGCTTTCTAGAACGAGTTATTAATTAAAGTAAACAGTTATTCTGACATCATAGAAACTTCATCTATAATCAAAACTTCAATAATGTTTAACATGATTTGAAGTTGTGATAATGGGTCAAAGTTTTTTATTTTCATAGATTCATCTACTCTAAACAATGAATGTAAAGTTACTCCATCAATATTTGCTGCTGCTCTGCCTGTTGTAGCTGATAATACACATTTTTTGTTTAACAAGTATGTAAAGTATATTAGTAAGTGCTTAATTAAGAAACTCTTTCCTGAGCCACTGCCTCCTGTTATAAACATTAGACATTATTCTTCTTGTCCTTCTATGATTTTATGTATTCTTCCTAATATATCTCTTTAGTCTTATCCTAAGCAAACTAAAGGATTTTGTTGATCTATTAAAGTTTTAAAGTATACTTTTAGTACTGGCTCTATTTTTGGATTGAAAGAATAAGTATTAATAAAATACTTTTCAATATCTTTTCCTTATTAGTATTCTTATAAGAAATCAACAATCTACTAAGGTTTTTTATCTAATTTTTCGAGTTGTTCTTCAATATGTTTTATATCAAACTTGTCTTCGTGTAATAATTCTGTAAGTACTTATAAATGTTGCTATAATGAGACTTTTTATTTAATCAATGTGTTATTGTCTCTTAGTAAATCCATGAGAATGCCATGAAGTCTAATCTTATTTGTATTCATGACTATAAATTATGCTTTAATTTCTTCATTTGTAAGTGGTTCACCGTCATCTAGTATATCTCTCAATATGCATTCTACATAATATGTTTTTTCTGTATTATTAGCTGAAAATTCTGTATTTCTTCTATGAGGAACTTTTTCTAAGAATTTTTAATAGTAGTATGTTTCTCCTTAGTCTAAGTATACCTTTCTCTTAGCTAATATTACTTCTGCAGTTCTCTTGAAGTACCATTTATCACATCCTCGAATACTACTCTTAATATGATCTTTCCTATTTTTTATTGTTGGAGGCACTTTTGATTCCTTAAGTCTGTAATCATAGAATTCTCTAAAATCAAAGTAAGTTAGATTTTCATATTAAACTGGTCTATCAAGATAATGTTCTATTGGTCCATCCTCATAAATATTAGTATCATCTTTGTCCATTTCTTTTAAAACCTTATCATCTTTAAGCAATCTCATTCTTTTGCTTGGTTCTGTTGTATATACATTAATTACTTATGGTTTTTTCTCTACTAAACTTAAACCAAGAATGTGATAAATAGCTTCACATGAACTTATAATATTTGACTTCAAAAATTTAATAACTTAAGCTTGTTATTCTTTTTCAAAGTTAACGTTGAGTTTGATATCTAGACCTGGTTCTGATTTTGTAACATATTTAGTTAAATATGCTAATAGTTAACCTTCAGTGCATCTAAGTACGTTTATGTTCATGTCAGTCATTTTTACAACTTGTGGATTATAAGGAATTACCCATCTATCTTATTCTGTTAATCTTCTATATAAGTATCTGTCTTCAGTAATACAGTCAGTGTCTGATAATGGTTATGGATAGCCCTTCTTACATTACCCTTTGTTATCTAAACATCTATCTGAACAGGTATGTATATAATTCTTTAATATTTTTTCTTTAAGTTCTAAATCTACTTGAGGTACAACTGCTTGTACTAAGTATCCTTCTTCTAATTTTCTTGTACCTTCTTCATCAAGCCATACAAGTACATGCATGTGGGGTGGCCCACGTTTCTAAAATTCAATTCTTCTAAATTGCATAACTGCTCTACCAAAGATTCCTTACTTTGATTTATTTCCAATAAATGCTTTCATAACATGTCTAGCTTTAGTGTTGAAACTGCAACATGTAAGTAAAGCATCGTTCATTATTTATCCTTGTTCTTTCATTCTCTATAAGTATTAGCATTTCTCGTCATGTGTGATTGTGTGAAGTAAATCTGGGCATTTCTTTCCATATTTTTTCAATCCATATTATAACATAGCGTCTAACTCAAAGCCTTAAGCTATAAAGTACTATGGTGATCCTATAAAGTTATGAGTAAGCTAGCTAGCCCAGTAATTAGTTCTCTCTCTTTCATTTATTTATTTTGTTATATCTCCTGCTGTAAGTGGTCCTTTGTGTTGACCTGGTACTGCTGATTTAATACCTCTTGTTTCACTAATCATTTATTCCTTTCTCTTTCTATCAAACAAGAAGAATATATATGGAATGTGCTTTCCATATTCTTTTCTAATACTTAATATTTTCATATTAGAATACCTTGTAACTGTCATTTTACCTTATCTTATATATGAACTATTGTAACCACCAAATCCTTCTGGAAATAATGTTGGAAATAGCATCTCTTCCATATATTCATTCCCATAATATACTGCATTTTTTTAGAATTCTTTGACATTATCCTTTACTTTTTGATATATATCATTATTTTGTAATTTTTCTAATAGTTCCTAGTTGACATTACTTTTGAATACGTCAAATGCTTGTAGATCATTTAAATCCATAACTTATTTGATATCTGAATATACTTCATTGAAGTTCTTTGGAATGATATATACCTCTGCATCTCCCAGATCCTTCTTTATACTCTCTCTGTCAAAAACGATTATATTGTTTTCATCTAAATCTGGATAGATCTCATATCTTTCATCTTATTTATCAATAAGAGCTTTAACCACTCTATTTCTTCCTAATAATCTGAAGACTTCATACAATGCATAATACTACTTGTATAAGTGGTTATTTTCCTTTAGCCATTTTAATGCTCCACATATTCTTTGTTCTTGCTAATGGTTAAAATTAACCCACCAATTTTTATTCTTTAAGAACTCTTTACTAAATATTCCTAAACTATTATTGTAAAGTTAGTATCCTGTGTCTCCTTTCAAGTGGTGATAAGATATCTTTGACTCATTCATAATCATATTGTATACATGTCCTAATCTTATGTTTACCTCTTCAATCGTTTTCTTAATTACTTTTAATTCTCTAGGCTATGGTGTTTTCCTTTCTCTTATATCATCTTGAATATCATTTTTATAACACCAGTAACATACTCGTAATTCTCTGAAATTAGGTAAATCTTCTAGGTCTCTGAATACTAATTTATCTATAAACTCACTAAAATATATTTCTGCTCTTGATTACCTTTGTCTTTCAATCTTTATATAAAAATCTTGCTTCTTGTCATTAAACATATCAAGGCGTTTTCCACATTATCCACATATCTTATCTTAAATAATTTTATCTAAATCTCTATGCATTCTTAGTTGTTATTATCTAGCAAATTTTGATCCTAACAAGTAAAACGTATGCTCATCTGTTAATCTTAAGTTCTCTATAATCTTTTCCTATGTTGGTTTTCTTATATATTCATATTGAAATATCTATGCTGTTAATTTCTCTAATTTTATAAAAGCTGTCTTATTTTATTGATATAGATTTAGTTATCTAATCCATCCACACTCTTTCATAAGTTTCTAAGCATTTTGAAAATCCTTAATTTTAATTTACATTGCTTTGACTTATGTTGATAATTATATTTTGTTCAAATTAACATGTTAATTTTCGCTTTGCCAAATTGCGTACCTAATAATAGATTCTTCTAATAATAATCGATTAAGAAACTATTTTGTTTAATGTTGATCAAGATCAATACTCATTTTTATTGCATTTATTGTATACTCTATACTTTATTTTCTTAAGTAGTTTAGAAAAACGTTTGCTATTGATGATTTTACGTAAGTTGAAAGGCATCGATCATTAATAATTAATTATTCTTTTAAGAGTTTAATATTTTTGTTATATTCTATTATGCTTGTATCAAGAGACTTCTACATTTTCTTATTTTATGATTATTTTGACTAATAGTTTTCAAAACCTTTTTCATATAACTGTCTAATTAAAATTGCATCGAGTGTTGAACTAAAGGTTTCTCTTACATAATTTTGAATTCTAATAATTTCTAAGTTTTCTACTATGTTTTGGAAAAAAGTTAACTCACTAACACTTGATGTTTCTGAAATAAAGTCTTGTATGTTATACGCGTTTACTTACGTATTGATTTCTTCTTTGATTTATGGTTAATGTTATGTTGATGTATCAATCTGGACTGAATGTTGTTCAATTTGATTGTTTGTTGTTATATCAATATGCATAGGTTATTCTTCATTTTGATAATTTGTTGAAGTATCTATCTGGATAGGTTATTCTTGATGTTAATTGTTTGTTGATGTATCTATATGAATTGGTTCTTGTTGCTGTTGTTGTTACTGAGAAGCCTCATCAGAAGAGTCCGATCCACCCTCATGATGTCCAACACAGGGTTAGAAATTTGCATCACTTGGATTTCCCTTATCTTCTGAATCAGCTTGGTTTTGTTGATCATCCGGGGCAGTTAACGATTGTGTTTACTTAATCTTCTGTACGGACATTGCCGAGAATCAAATAGTATAGACAAAAGAAGTTAAAACTTTAAAGATTTTATTTAAATTATTTATAATTATAATTTAGTTTTATTTATACTTAAATTTTAAAATCTTGAATTTAAATATTCATTTTAGAAGTAATTTAAAAAATTTAATTTTAAATAAGATATTATAATTATATATTTAGTTTTAATATTTTGTATAATGTATAAATTATAAAGTAATTTAAATAATTAATGGATTTTTATAATATGTTTTGAAATAATTTAAATGAATAATTATTAACTATAATATAGATGTGATAACAAAATATTATCATAAATAGTGAAATTTTATATAAATTTTAATTAGAATAAAAATGAATGAATAGTAATTGACATTTATTAGAAATTAAATTAAACTTAATCAATCATCAATATTTTCAAGTTCTTGTCTGACCTCTTTGACGCTTTCAAGTAGTCCATATAATTATTATCCTTCACATTGATATGTGTTTTAATATCTTGATTTATTTTTACCGAAATTCAGTTTGAATGAAGAGTATTTTACAATTCCAAAGAATTCTCTGTATCTTATTCTTCCTTCGTCAAGCATGTCTTATGTAGTTACTGAAATCACTTTTGTTCTTTATGTTTTTGGAGTTTTCTTGATTGAATGAGTTTTTTCATAGATTGACATATCACCACTCATTATATAACACCCATGTTTCTTCTTTTTATTCTCGTTAATGTTTTCTTTCTTGCATACCTTACAGTTAAAGTATCTTACATTTTTTCCCATTTTTAAATATAATTATAATTATTAATACAAATTTAATCTAAATATATCATTTGACGAACCTTAAGTTTGAATATTTAATTTAATAGTTTAACAATAATTATCGGACTAGCTACTATTGTATAATAATAAATATATATGAAAAGTAAAATGAATATTTAAATGAAAGATTATTATTAAATTAAGAAGAATCATTCTATATAGTCATCATCTGATTCGTTAGGAGCGTCATGTACTCCAAGATAATAATCTGGTACTTATTATTGTAGTCTTCCTTACATTTACATTGTTACTACTTACTGGTTTGGTTCATGGATTGTATATGATTAGATGTCTTTCCTACACAATGGACAAGTTGATTAGCATTATAGTTACCATCTTTGAAAGCATACTCCGCATTAATGGTGGTTGCAGTCTGATTTAATTACTGTTGCTTTTGATATATCTTCTAAGCATACTGGGCAGGTCATATCCTTTCTACATAAGTGTTTTTTAAATTGATCAATCTTTTTGGTTTTGTATCCGCACTCACATTTATGGAAATTAGCTTCTTAGTTAGGCTTGCTGATTGTTTGCTTGCTTATCTTATCAATGATTGTGAATGTTGGAGAATTTGTAAGTTGACATTTGTGTGCTTTCTTCTTGTCATTTCTCATTTGTTTTTTGCATTGATTGCATTCTGCTTGAAGCTTTCTGTTTGTCATTTTATTTTTTTTTTAATTAAAATTATTATAAAAATTTTCCCTTAAGTACCCAAGGAAAAAATTGAATATTCAAATGGATGGTCAATATTTCACAAAAAAATTAATGGTCAAAATTCATGCTAAAAATTAATGGCTAGTAATTGCTGAGACAATAAACATTTCAATCAATTTCTGACCCACTTTTTTATACAATCAGAAACTGATTGCCTTCTCCCCTTAGTCCAATCTTCAGAAGAAGAAAGGTTCAGGCTTCACCACGAGAAGGTGGGAGAAGCTTAGAAGCCCGACTGGAAGTCGATTCCCGAGGGAGGGACAGGCTCCACGTCCAGCCTTGAAGTCTCAGAGGGACTATCTACCTCATGCGAAGTCAAAAAAGGGACTATCTACCTTGAAAGGCTCAGGTGCCGATCTTCCCTGAGTAAAGTTTCAGTTCTAGTGACCCAATAGAACCACGGTTTTATTTATAGCGCAACACCGTGTGGAAATCGCTTATTCTACTCATATGTCAGAGAGTAGTCTGCGTAGTTTGTTATAAAGACCAGTGTCTACGTGGCCTCGCGGTTTTTATGCCCGTTCTAACTGAGAAATGAACGTTTGTTTTTTATGGAAAAAACAGTAAACCCCTCCCTTACCAAAACAAAAAACCCAAACAAAAAAACCCAAACAAAAATCCAAGCCTCCTCCTCCCAAACCCTTATTAAATATAATAAAATAAATAAAATATTATAATATATATATAAATTAAATTAAATTAAAATATTAATAACACTAGGGGTTCCAGTCAGATTCGTTCCTTAACGTGCAACTTCCTCAGCAATTAGCCGACGTCCATTGCATGCCTTAGAACTTGTCTCTTCCCTTCACCCTTCGTGCTTTATAATAATTATATATATATATATAGAAATTAAATTAAATTAAAATATTAATAACACTAGGGGTTCCAGTCAGATTCGTTCCTTAACGTGCAACTTTCTCAGCAATTAGCCGACGTCCATTGCATGCCTTAGAACTTGTCTCTTCCCTTCACCCTTCGTGCTTTATAATTATTATTAATATATATCATTACCCTCCCAACCTCCCATGTAATGAATAAATTTTTTAAAATAAATCAAGATATAAGACTAAATATTTAACTTGCTCTTAATATATTCGACAATTGGTATTTTATAACTTCATGTATAGATATCCTCATTTCGCTTCAAGTCATGTGCACCTGACCCAAAGACTTACGGTAGAAGAAGTACCTATTTAACCAGATATAATTAGAATGATAATAATAATAAACCGAAATTCCCCAAAACCCTTTAATAAAATAATTTGTAAAATAAATTATTATTAAATATAATAAATATCATATAATCTTATTTAATAAGCCCAAATAACTTTTAATATATAAATTTTTTTATTTTTTATTAAAATAAATTAAATAATAAATATAATATAATATAATATAAATCCAAAAACATTTTTACAGGGTAACGGCCCTATTTTATAAATAGGTTAAAAATTTAGCATTATAAATGAAGTAAGATTAAAATAACTCATGATTATAAAATATGATTATTTTGGGATTTAACTTGAATATTGTACTAATAAAATATATTTTGATTTATATATTTAAATGTTTATGTTTTATATATATATAAAGAATAATAGCCCAAACCCCTAGCTTGATTTTTTAAAAATAATATATATAATTTATTATATAATATAATTTAATATATATATATAATAATATATTATATATAATAATATATTATATATATTTTATCATTTAATAATTTTATATATATAACATAAAAAAAAAAAATTTAGTTTTTTTTTTTTTTTAAATTAAAATAAATTTTTTTTTTTATATCCCTAAAAAAAATTTAAATATTCATTTTGACAGGGTAACGGCCCTATTTCATAAATAGGTAAAAATTTTGCCTTAAATAGCGGCCTCATTCAAAATAAACTTAAAATTATTATATAAAGTTTACCATGGGTAATATCATCATCATCCTCATCATCATCATCAAGCCCCTTTCTGTTATTGTAATCCAATAACAGACCGGGACTGAGGCTTTTTATTTAAATATAAATTTAATTAAACAGCCTCATTTATAAAATAATAATTTATTATTATAATAAAATATAATTATTTATATTTTATATTTAATTAAATATATATATTTAATTATTTATATATTAATATTTATTTATAAATTATATATTTATTAAAATATATATATATATATATATATAGATATATATATAATTATTAATTAATATTTATAAGGAGGCTTTTAATAGATGATATTATATTTTTTTATATAGTATTTAATTAATAGCCTCCGCCCCGGCCTGTGCTTGGATTTCTTACACAGGCAGGGGCAGATGATGATGATGATAACGAAGAATTTTACCCGTAGTATTTTTTTATAATTGATAAAATGTTGTTTTTTAACATAAGGCCGCTATTAAGGCATATTTTTACCAATTCATGAAAATAGGGACGTTACCCTGCTTAAAAAAATATGGTATGTATGTAAAAAAAAAGTAAAAAAAAAACCCCCGCAAGTCCAAAAAGTTCATAAATTGCCCTATTTAAGCGGCGCAAATTATAATTATTTTACCAAAGTCCCAACATGGAACACCAACTTTGTAACTGTAAAAATGAAGAAATTTTTTAAGAAGCTTTACAAGCTGCCACTTTAGGTA
>ARYC01025464.1:0-25543 GCA_000711775.1 Oxytricha trifallax
AAAGTTGACTATTAATGCAAAGAATGCAATAAAGTTTTCTCTTAAAAGTCAACTTATAAGAGACACTTGAGAGATATACACAACGATATGCCAAGGTTATATCTCAAGCATTAAATGAAAGATGGGAAGTATGTCTGTGAGTTCTGTGAGAAGCCATATTCTCATACTAGAGACCTCAAAGTGCACTTAAAGAAAAAGCACAATTAAAGCTTTGTCTTTATTCATGAACCTACTGGTAATAAATTCCTTTAAAAGAGAAGATCAAGAAACCCAGTGGAGTCTCTTAGAGTTGAAGTCTAGAAGTAAGTTAAAATGAAGAAAGCAGTCAAGAACTTTCCAGTCTCTGAGATCAATAAAATAATGGTTAAAATTGAAGCAATGAAGATTCCTATATTAAAAATTATTGACTTAGATTCTTGCCTAGAAAGCTACCTTACTCTTGAAGATAAAGTTGAGAAGAGAGTAATTACTGATGACTAATATGCTTACAAGATATATCCTTTCAATTACTTCCTTGCTGATGACAAGTTCCAATGGAATTTGCTAATGAGTATTATGCTCTTTAAAAGGCAAAGTTAAATGAGTGCAGGCATATCATCTAGCTTGATGCTATTTTACTTGGTAAAAATCATGTAGCCTTCAGGCTTCCATTACTTGAAATGACTTACACAGAATTCTTATCTGACAATAGATGTCAGAGATAAATTGGATAGATAGTATAGCAGATAGTGGAGGGGATTGAAGAGCTTCACAAGCTAGGGTATGTTCATAGAGACTTAAAGCCAGAGAACATCATGATAAACTTTCAGCCTCTTAGAGTTTTTATTATTGACTTCAACAGAGCTCAAAGAGTGCAAGCCTCTGCATAAGGAAATGTATACGGCACTCCTGGATATTTCCCAGAGAGAGAGGATTGGAGAGATGGAGACACTTAATGGGATATCTGGGCTCTAGCAATAATAATAATAGAGAGCGACATGCCAAGAAACGATTACTTTAGCTGCAGGGGTCAGAGAGATTCTAAGCAGAGAATCAAACAATATCTCGAGAAAAATAAAATAAATGGAGGTCTCAGAGAACTTGCATACTCAACTATTATCAAGCCAAGCTAAGAGAATTAACAAACAATAGAAACAATCAAACAGCAACTAAGAAAGATAAAATTCAGAGAACTGCCACATGACTCAAAGCTTATGTTTGTGTAAAATATTATAAAAAATCGCTTGTTATACTCACATAAATTACTAACATTTAAACATTAAACCACAACATAAACCCTATTAAAACCCTAATAAAGTATGCACTAATAGTCTACTTTTATCAATCAAAAACTCAATCAAACTACTGAAAGGGTTTTGGGGTTTTGAATGCCAGAGGCAAACTTAAATATTGAGTGTAAAAGTACAGAAGCTTTTTATTCCTTTATGTAAAGTGCAGAGGGTATTTCGAATGAATTCTTTATTGGTTAAATTTTCTGTAAAAAACCACTTAAAGATAAAATAATTAAAATTTTTAATTAGTGATGTATTTGTAATTAAGTTTAATTACTTAATTTATTTGTATAGAAGTTAAAAATAAAATGACTTTTTTCTATTTATTCTATCAATTAAAATTTAATCGTGAAATATTAAGAGATAAATTACTTCAGAAAATTAAATTTAATTTTAATCTACTGAAATAATTTAATGAAGTTGCAACAGTTACTCAAATAAATTATATAAAAATTTCCCTAAATTTTATTGCTGGTTTTGCTAAAGTCTCACTTTTCCACTCTAATATAAGAATTATTAAATCGATGAAGGTTTAGATTGCACACTCTTTCAATTTTTAATATTGACTTTTTTAGCAAATTAATAAAGTTTTTCCCAATCTCAAAGTTTATAGTTATTCTCTTTTGCAAAGTTTTGAAGCTTTGTAAGGTTTTCCTCACTTTTTAGGAAATTCTAACTCTCAAACTCATTCTTAACACTTTAAATAAATAATTTGTTAAGGCTTGTGAGTTTCATTCTTGAAGGATGATATCAGTGAATTATCCTGTAAAGACTGGGCTAAATTCTAGAAGAGATTTGTCTGGGGATTAGAAACCTATAATGGCACTTATATCATTTAGATTAAAAGCATCTTCAAACAAATTAGGATTACATTTCCTATCGGATTCCTATAGTCTCCAAAGAATTAATTACTCTGTTTTTGTTAGAGATTCTCCATTCAATTCATGATAAATAAGTAGTATATGTCCTCAAATTTTTATTTATACATAAAGAAAGCAAGTTTTATCAATAACGCCAACAATATTTAGAAAAATCTCAAAATGAGGGTTAATAATCATAAGTGTCGAACTAACAGATTTTTTCTCTACTACCTTTTTTTGTTTCATCTCTTGTCCATGCTAGTTTTTATAAATCCAAATTATTTCATGAATGGGCTGTCCTCATTATTAATGTTGAGCACATTAGTCATTATTTGGCATTGGTTTCTAAATTAGTGATTAATTGTACTTTGCTTCAGAATAAAATTAGACATGGCGATACTGATATCATCATTGTTATTATAAAGTTCTTATCCTTGTCTTTTTTACTTCTTAATAATAGTTTTCTTGTAAACTTTCATGAACTCACTCCTGATCAATTAAATTAATTTAACTTTTTATTATTTAAATCTTAAAATTGCTAGTCCTTTGCCTTTTGCCGATAATTTTAAGATCTTTGCCGGATGTCTTTGAATCTCCAATAGTTTCATCTAACGTGCCTCTGAAATTTAAATCTTCTTATATTAATTCAAAGTTTTCAATGTCATCGTTAATTGGGTTATCATCCACGAATGGAGCATTTTCCGATTTAATGATAGGAAAGCCTTCATGGTCCTTCATTTTTAGAAACTTTTCAGACATTTTTAAAACATCTACGTTGATATTTGTCTAATTTGATTTCTTAAATTTTCAAAGTAATTTTAATCAATTATTCAGGCATTTAATCATCATCTTCCAATTTAATTATGATAATAAAAAGAAAAATAGATAATTATAAGAATTTAATTAAGATTTATAAGAATACTTTTAATGGCGACGCTGGTAGATCAGTTTCACTCACTAAAAATGCAAGTTACAAAAAAGATATCTAAAATTTTTATTTTTAAGAGGTCCTACCTTGTAAGAGCAGCGACTGACTTAAGTTAAGACTTTGCAAAGAAACAGAAAGGAACAGGAAATTCGTGATGATAATTAGTAATGGTGATATTTATTGTGGTGAATATAAGAATGGCTAAGCTGTTTGAGTTGTTTTTCTTCCATTTAATTTTACAAGTATTCTTATTAATCTTAATTAATTTCTTATAATCATCTATTTTTCTTTTTATTTATCATCAATCTTTTTGAGTTCTCTTTCAATTTCATCTTGTTGAGGCATTATGTTTCTTATATCAGTATTGTTTACATCATGGTCCATCTTGATGTTCGACAATCAAAAGCTCATCTTATGATTCTTTCTCATTTCAATGTTCATAAAAAGAGAATCCACTTTATCCTTCATTTGACTATCTTCTTGTTTCATTCCCATTGCTTGCATCATCTCTGAATAATCATTCTTCAAAGCCTCTAAGATTTTATCCATTACTTGCTTGTCAATACCTGGGTATTTAACCACACTGAGGTCAATTAAGCTCTTGGGTCTATCTCCTTTGGCATAGTTGGGAAGGTTGTTACCTCCATTGTTCTTTTGCCTCATCGCTTTATTCTTTTAAGGCTTCCTTGCCTTTTCTGTGTAAATTTTCTGGGTTTCCACGTTTAAATCTCCTAAGGGTGATTATGAGTCTTTAGAGTTGAGTTGGACTTGCTGAGCAGGAAGTTGTTTTTCCTGTAGAGTTTTTTTAAAAGTCCAAGTTCTAAGGGAATATCTACCCTAAAATTGACAAAACCTGTATTTGAAAATGTATGATGACTCTCAAAGTATGTTTCAAATCCATGAATTGAATGACAGGCATTGACAGCCTTCTCTCAAAATAGCATGCAATCCACAGTAGCTTCATATGAACATTGTTTTAGATTTGCTTTTGTACAAATTATTCATTTGCAGCTTCCGGTTGTTCGCTCTTGATTTCTTTCTAGTTTAAATTGCTTCTGGTTTCTGGCTTTTAAGAAAAGTATGAATGAAGTTGCTTATGTTGGTGTGAGTCCTTAGTTTTTATCATTTTTGCAGAAAATTTAAAATTCAAACTTAAGATAACAATTATATTAAAAAATATAGCTTACGCCTCTCGACTACAAACAGTCTCAATCTCTAAGATTCTCAAATTTTCTATTAAAAATTTTAAATGAACTTATAAAAGATTATTGTAACGATAAAATTTATATAGTTACTTTTAAATGTTTTAATTTTCAACTGTGTTATTTACTTATAAATTCCTACTGTATCTACTATTTATGCTAGATAACTTTAATCCATTATTGATATATGTTACATAAACAATATCTTTTTGTCTTGTACTCTATTCTAGTTGTTTTAATTGCTTGTTTTCCCTGAAAAATTTTATTATTTAATTATATACATGATTAAAATAAAAGAAAGTTAAATATAATAATTTACAAACTTACTATATCAACTTCTCTTTAAACTATACTTTTATTTGGAGATGACAGAGATTTCATTTTATTATTTATATTATATATATTTAAATTATTTGATGATGAATAACTTAAGGTAAGGTAAATATGAAAACTAGAAATAAAGATCTCTAGTATTAAATATATAATTATTATTGTTATTGCTGTTGTTGTTATTATTATTGAGCGTATATATATTAGTTAGTTTGAATCATTCCTTGAGGTGATGTTTATTGCCTAAAATGCATGCCTTTTGCGTCTTTTGTCTCCGGTATTTCTTCAGCTGGGGGGAGCGACTTTGGCCGTTTGGGCCTATGTGCCTCTCATAGGGTGCTCCTGGGGGTCTTGTCCCTTGTCATCTCGTCCCACGTCCTGACTTGCCTCTTCGTACCCCGACTCTGCCTGGGCACGGCCTTTGTCAGGGGTCTCCCTGGGGGGCATGTCCCTTGCCTGGACCGGTCAGCGTGCCAACCACCAAAGACTGATATCTTTTTAATTCTTTCGCTTCTTTTTTTAGAGATGTTTTTTTTGGATTTTAGTTTTCATCTCTAGTCTTATTGTCAATATTTTTAGAGATCAGATTGACATCTTTAACAACAGCAATAACAATAATAATTATTATTTAAATTATTTCTATAGAAAAATAAATGTTTTTAAATTTTCATTGGTAGGAGACATTACAATGGAATCAGATCGACCAGATTATTCGAAAGCCTTTTTAAATTCAATTTATTGCGGTGTATTCAATTTTAATCCATATTTAGGGTAGTTTTTTCCAACTTCTGGTAGTTTTCATTAGTGTTTCCATTCTATAACTTCCCTCTAATCTATACCACAGTTGTAAAATACAATTAAATAAATTATAATTTAATTTGTTAAGAACTGTTGTAAAAACAAAATTCTCATTTTTGTCTGGTTTTTATTATCTTTCTTGCTTTTTATATAGTCATAAAGTCATACGATTTAATTTAGAGTGAATGAGAATTTTATTATTGTAGGAATACATTTGATTTGGGAAAATAAATAATAAATAAAATTTTAATAAAATAAATTCGTTGCAGTTAACTTTCTGGAAATCTAGACAATATGGTACTTGTTCGATAGAGAATTCAAAATCAGCTGGACTTTACTGTTGGAGGTACCCCTCTATAGCATTCCTGAAGCGAGATAACTTGACTTTAATTTATGATGATTTGTTTAGTTAAATTTAAGGCATAAATTAAAGTCAAGTTATCTCGCTTCAGGAATGCTATAGAGGGGTACCGCCAATAGTAAAGTCCAGCTGATTTTGAATTCTCTATCGAACAAGTACCATATTGTCTAGATTTCCAGAAAGTTAACTGCAACGAATTTATTTTATTAAAATTTTATTTATTATTTATTTTCCCAAATCAAATGTATTCCTACAATAATAAAATCCACTTTCAAAGTTGTTTGTGGATTATCCATATTTAACTCGTTGAAAATATTTATTGACTCTTTTTCTAACTTTAAAAATTTTATTTTTAAATTTATATTAAAAAACCCCTAAATATTTAATTATTAAATAATATTCTCAAAATATAAATCTTTCACATTCATGTCCAAAGAATAAAATTTAAATCAATAATTTTTTAATATATTTATTTTAATCTTGATTTTGATCTTTAAGTAAATCTTAATCTTCTTCTTTTATTTTAGTTTTGGAGTCACAAAAATATTACTCTATAATCACAATAAAGCTATCATTTAATTTTGTAAATAAGATTGAATTTTTATTTGTTAATATTCAGCTTTGTGCTGCTTTAAATACGAATTAAATAAATTATGTTTTTATCATATCATTTTATCTTAAAACATAAAAATATAAAATAATTTATTCAATAATAAATGTAGATAAAATAATTTAAATGAAAATCTTAAATTTTATATGATGTATTAAGATAAGAAAATATCTAGATAAAATAATAAAAATGGGTAATTCTAACTTATCTTGATAGAAGTATTGTTCATATCATGAGCTATATTTAAGGTATAGGAAGTGAAATTCATTTATAGTATAAATAAAGAATAAATTGAGAGAATTGTAATTTTCTATGGACTATCTCACGCGTGTTTTTCTACAGATTTCTGATAACAATGTCCAAAATGATCGTAAATATAATAAAATCCCAAGTTTACTTCTTATTATTTGAAGTCAAGTTGACTAGGAGTTAAATCAATTTACAAAGGGATATGAATGGAATTATATCTCTTTGTAACACTGACTCTATGATTAAAAAGCTTTCTTAACTAGTCAAAGATAAATTCTTTTACAATTAAAAAATCTCTCTTTAATATCATCTGTATTTTTTTATAGAATTAACAAAATTAATTAAGTTAGTCAATTTATAAACTATAGCATAACCAAAGGTTATACAAAATTCGGATTTTTATTTATAGATCACTATTATTCTTATATATACTTGTAGATTTATCATATTTTTTTGAGCTATGAGGTTATATCAGTTTAGTTTTTTGTTAAAGAGTAGTCATTATATTTTTACTTATAATTATGAAGAAGCAATTTGTTTATATTTTAATGGCACAAATCTTCATAGATATATATTTTTATCAATTTTTAAGAAATAAAGTATTTTTTTATTCTAATGATTCTACTTATGTGAGATAACACAGTACTTCGGACCCTTATCAAACTATATTTTAATTTTAATAATGATGAAATTTTTCATAATAATTTGATACTTTTAAATTTAAAATACAAATGTAGCATTAATATAGAAATCTATCGACTTTAATGTAATAATCTATCATCTGTTCACTTTACAAAAGCTCAAAGTATTTCCTTGTGGATTATTAGTCAGGATATTATGATTTTTAAATTGTACATAAACTACCCTAAAATTTGACACTAGTCTTTTTGTTTATCAAGCATTTATAGTTAATTCTAGATTCATCTTAGTTTCGCTTATTATAAACGTTATTGTAATACATTTATATTATTAAGGTAGGGTTCCTTAATATTTTGTAAAAGCTCCCATAAAATATATAAAAATCCCAATTTATTAAAGGAAGTAAAATTTTACTTAGAGCATAAAGATAAAAGATCATTACCCACCTGCATTGAATTACTTTGGATGATAAATCATTATATTTAGGAATTCAGTGAATTAAATTAACACTCCTCAGATTGTATCTTGAAGAACAGCAGTTAGAAGATTATTCTGTTCTAAGTTGAAAACTTTGCAATTAAGAGTGCCTAAATTTTATTATAGTTTACAGTTAAAATCATGAGATATTGACTAATTCAGTACTAAATACTATTTTATTTCTCTCTTTCGATTTTAATGAATGGAATGAATTTCAATGCAGAGATAAGTAGTTACAATAGGAATGTAGAGATTGTATTCGAAGCTACTTTAATATTGTGTCAAAGCGTAAATACGGAGACTTCTATGTTATTATTGAGGATTAAACTAAGAAAGGGTACTCACTAGACAACAAGATATTACAGTTCAGAGCCCCAAAAATCAATGTCCACTTAGAAATTGAGATCTCATTAGAAATATAAAGTAGCCATTCTTAACAATTGGGATGAAACCAAAATTACTTTTAATTTTAAAGTAAATATGAATCATAAAAATATGGACAATAATTTATCAAATTATGAATGTAAAAATGCTTAATAATTTTTTGTTTTAAAATAAAGATGAGAAATAAATCCTTTAAATGCTCTTAACTTGTATTTTTAAAAACTATAAAAATTATTAGTCTATTGATATATTAACTGTTTATATAACGCAAACAAAAATAGGCTATAGGTAATTTCTCCCAACTTCATAGATGAAAATATTTGAATTTATTATTGGTAATAGATTTATGATGAAGTGGAGCGATGAAGGAAAATTTTATCTATTTATGAGAAAATTAATTTAAATGTAATTATTTATGAGTTTCTCATATGTTATTGTATTAATTTAAAAGTTCTAAGAAGTGTATCAAAAACACAGTTCAAAGACTTAAAAACCAAGAATCAATTCCTTATTAATTTACCATTTAAACAAAAAGGGGATAGTCGGAAGTTTATGCAAACTTTATGGGAAACTCGTATATAGCTGAATTTAGACTTGTGATCGCTATTGCTAATGATGCTAAGAATTTGCTAATAAGGTATAAAACAGACTTCCATTCACTTCAAGATCTCTTCATAAATTTAAATCAGAATTATTGTGAAGTAGCATCGGCACCAGGCAAATGTTATAGCAATATCGAGTCACTTACACTTACAAGAAATCACTATATCTTTGTTAAAATGTATTAATTTAAAAAAGACTATGTGAAGTTTAATAATCTTAGTATGCTCTCGAATGAATGTCAATTAGTATGATTAAGCTCAGACTATAATCCGTTATTCTCTGATTTTTATATGAGCGTAAGAATACAACTGATTGCACTTCTTCAATAATTTATTCTTAATACAATGAAGCTGTGTAAAATATCCAGCTTGTCAAAGTCAATCTCCCATATGCGCTTCCAATCTATGATAATCTATGTTATTCTTTTTTTTATATTTGAAAATATCACAAAATGGCATATTTCTCCTATATATGTATCATTGAGTAGTTACGGTCTGTTTCACTTATTCTAGTAGAAGATGATGGATGCTTACAGTAATGAAATCGTTGTTGACTATTTTTAATTTATATTTATTCTAATTTACTATTACTCCTAAGAAGATGTAAAAAATGATATTAAGCATAAATACAATTATATTAGTTGAGAAATCAAAAATATGTCAGATCTGATATAGAAATAGTTAAAACTAAGGGAACCTAAATAAGAATAACCAGTAGCACAGATTTAAATAAAGAGAGTGATTATTATCTTAAATCTCATGGTTAAAAAATATGGATATTATTTAACTCAGGGACTTAGATTAAATATATAAGTGAAAATTAATTTTAGAATCTTGTCTCATTTAATGCAGATTCCAAACTTCTAATATGATTATTAATTACTAATCTCGACTGAACATATACAATGTTAGAAAATTCGCTTATGAAGATGACAGCTTTTGAAAGATGAATCATTTCTTTCTGCTCCCACTCTTGGTATCTCAATGTGAGAATATTGAGGACTTGCTCCAAGCTTTAATTAGGCTATCAATCATAAGTTAAGCTCCACCAGAGTTACTTTTATCCAGTTTAGCTTTTCATAATATATACACAGAAAAAAATAAGTTAATAAATTGAATAAGAACTGCAAAACTAAAAATGAAATGAGAAGTCCTTCTAAGAAACCCAAAAAAAACAGTCATGAAAGCTGTTGTTAGGAATGTATTTAAGATGCAAGCAATGTTGAAAGTTCTAATACTTGAAGTCCCTTATTTTTACTTAATGAATGACTAATTAAGGTAGCTTAAATTTTCTGGTTCTACTTGACTTAAAGGGATGCCCAGGTTATTTTATTGTGGTAGATCTTAAATGAGTAGTTAATTATCTGAGTTTTTTCTGTGTTCGGGTGTTGCAATTTTCCTCATTTTTACAATTTAAATATATATAAAGTACAATTATCTTCTTATTGCTAATTTCTAATCCAAAGTCAGTTAAAATCCAAAATGTTTTACCGTAGTTTATATATTAAATTACATTGTGAAGAGAATTTTTTAACAAATTACATTGAATTAGCTGAATTAAATTATAAAGAACTTTTTTTATCGAGTAAATAATAAGAATAAACAACAATCAAATTAAATCATTGATTGGCTGTCTACATGTTGGAAAAGAAGAAATCCAAAATCAATATGACATAACTTAAACTCGGGATATAAATTTAATAATTATGAGTATCTTTTTTAGCAACGAGAGTCTTTGATAAATTTATAAAATATTGCGATTAAACTCCAGTTGAGGTGATAGCGGAATAAATGACTAAAATCCACTGGAGACCTTAAATAGGGTAGGCGCGAACAAATGCTGTTCACAGAAAACTTGTGAAAGAATAACAATAAATGCCAACAATCTGTAATGAAAACAATTAGACTTTAATGTGAAAATTGTTTAAATGCTTGCTATTTAAAGTTCTACTAAAGAAGTTGTCACAAATCTTAACATTAAATTGAAAGATAAAGCCATGCCCAAACCTGTAAAAGAAAATGGTGTGTGGATGCTATGATAAAATTACACTCGAAATCATTATCCATTGCGGAGCTCTATAGGTATGTGGAGTAATTTCTTCAAATTTAAAATATCATTCTAAATGTGGTAGATAAGCAACGATTATTAAAATTCTTTGTTAAACAAATTATTAAAGTAAGCAGCTTCATAGTTAATTCAATCGTAGTTATGTCAAAATAATCTATAGTTAAAAATGGACAGCACTTTTGTATCAAAAATTTCTCACAAAAATTAATCTATATCTACTGATGGTACCATCGCTGTTATATGATATGAGTAGGATCTATTTATTTTTGATTGTCATTTTTCAAGTGGATTCCCTTGTTTGAATCTGAGGAGACTTAATTTTCTGCATCTGAATGTCAATATTGTGCACTACATGTCATAATTTAATTGATCTGAAAGAAAAACACACTTAGAATCGAGAGATGCGCGATGTTAAGAGAAAATACATTTTTTTTTAATTTCAATTTCCTAATTGATATATTATTTTTATATTACAAAATTATTTAATTATTTTTAAGTTGATTTTCTTGATATTGCACTAACGATTAAAAGAAGTTAATTTCAATTTTTTAAAATAAAAAATATTATTTTTATTTTATTTTAAAAATGAGTTATGAAATTTAAAAGTTTTTATAAATTTTTTATCCTCATTTAAATATATTAATCATTAGAATTTTCTTTAGCTGAGAACTATCAAATTATGAATTTGTTGTCACAATTTATAGGAAGTTAAGATTAGTTATTCTTTTAAAGCCGCCTTGAATTGATCCACTAATTTTAGATTTGTAATAAAATGATACCATTTTAATTTTAAAAAAATTGATTTGGAGACATTTTTCAGAAGTTCCCATCATTCTTATATTGGCTTAGATATTAGCGCTTATATATAGATTATATGCAAGTTTGAGTCTGAGGGTAAACAACTCTCCTTTCAATATTAAACTTTCAATCTTTTTTCGAATTTTTATTCAGCATTTTCACCTTTTTTCCTTTAAAATTGTAGGCTCCTTCAGACTCTCCACAACATGACTCTAAGATCCTTACATGTTTAGTAATTTCAAGAAAATAAGCATTGAGAGCATCAGCCACTTAAAGAATTACATTCTATGCTGCAATCTCTGAATTTGATACTTCTCTTTTTTGCCCATAAATTTTCCCTGTTTGCAAGTTTTTTAGTCGAATTTATGACCGCATTAATTCTTCTTGTTGATAATTTGCTTTGCTTTCTCAACTCTGTCACTATCTAATATAGAGCGAACTCCTTAGCTTTCTTCTATTCTTCATCCACTTTCTATTTTCTTTTATCAGCCTCTTTCAGCTGACTTAATTGCTAAAATTCCTCTTACCTCATTCTCTCACCATCCTTATATTTTAGCTCAGGGCATTTTTGCATGTTTAGGTTTGTCTCTTCTTCCTGACCAAGTGCACTATCAAATTGTGCATTGATTCTATCGAGAACTATTTTTAATTTATTAACTTATTCTTTTGAATTCATGGCTTGAATATTAAAGGAGCTTTTATCTAATGGAGGATTACTTACCTCTTTCTATTTTCATTTTTTCTTTACAATTCTTGATTCAATGTACTCATTTACAGAAAAAACAGAAATATTCACTATATAATACTTTTAAACTTTGAAATTCACATAGAAAAGAGTATCAACCATTATTATGTTAAGGCGATCTCTCTTCTATTGAATCTCATAATTTATGAGTTTTTATTATTATTTAAGTTCTCACATTTTTTGCCTCTTTTCTGTTTCTTGTTTTCTCTTGAACTCCTCTAGTTCAGTTTACTCTTTCATCAGTGAATTTCTAAAGCTTAATCTTAAAATATTTGTAATTAAATAATAATATTGCTTAAAAATAATTATTTAAGGGTATAATATGCATTTATATAATAAATATTTTTAATACTATATATAAATATTACAAGGTATCAATTATTGTAGAAATAGATTATTATTATTTATGAATCGAACTATATTTAACCAATAATGTCTAAATTAGTTTATTAAAAATATTAATCTCTTTTATTATTAATTAAATTTTACAATAGTTAAAACTATGAATTGGAGGAAAATATAAAATATTTAATTAATTATTTTGATTAATGTAGAGCATATCTTTTATTACAATTATTGCTATTTAAGCTATAATAGTTTTTGTTTTTAATTTAAAAACTTTACATATAATGATACAAAATTCATAATACTTTTTACATTTAAAATTATGTCAATTATTTTATATAAAACTCCATTAATAAAATGCATCGAAATTTTGATGTATAATGCAAGGTTTTCAAAATAAATGATAAATAAATTTATAGTTTTTACATTGCTCATGTATAATTAAAAAAAACAATAATAATTAAATAATTATATAGTTTTTTGTTTTTCAGGCGCACTTATATATTGATTCAATCTAAAATCCAACTTAAATTATTATCTATTTTTTCCTATATCTTCACTTATACTTACAGAAATGCTCAAACATCAACTTACAATTTGAAATTTCTCAAATATACTTAGCCTATCTTCTACAATATTGTAGAATTCTTTTTTAAAATTACAAAGGAGCTTTTGAAGTTTTCTAAAGTAATTGTTGAGTATTTCCAATTAAAAATAAGTTAGAAAATGAGTGAATTAATTAATAATTCCAAGCTTAAATCAAAGTCTATTAAGTTTTAAAACTGCAATATACTGAACAGGTGGTAAAATACAGAATATATAAGGCTTAAATACAGTTTAAAGCAGGTTTGATTCATAGTGTTACTAATTATTTTCTTAGAATTTTAACAATTAAAAGACTATAATACTTACTATAGTAAGTATTAGTTAATTAATATTAATAATTTCTATAAAATTGAAATTAATTTTTATATATTTTCCTTGTCAATCAGCACAAGCAATAACAGTAGCTTCAACGTTTTGCTCCTTTCCTTTATATACAAACTCTAAGTTTTACAGGTCTTTTGCCTCGTCATTCTTGAGTATCTCTGCTATTTTTCTGCAATTTATTCTTCATCAAGGGTCTTTGCAGTTTAATATTTAATTACTAGACGTAGTTCCGAGTACTGAATATGTTGAATTATCCTACTGGATTGATTTCGTATCTCTAGATTCAATTCAATGCTAAAAACTAACTAACCAACGATATGAGTTACTAGATTTTATCCACCTTGTTCTATTCCTCTTTCTGAATATTCCAAGTTTGTGAATTTCTCTTCAAGGAGATAAAAATTTCATCTTAGAGTTGTCTGCATTCAATTCAAATAGCTCCATAGCTCCACTGGCATTTCACTTTTATAGCAATAAACATGCATAAATGTAGTAAATTGTGAAATTTAGATGAAATTTTAAGTAAATTTTTGACTAAGCTCAGCTTCATCTTTCTCATCGAGTGCTCCTTGAATAGCACATGGAAGTTCTTCAGCTAGGATTTAATGCTTCACATCGTATAATATATAATTCTTGTTCTCAATCAATCTTGCCTTATTCTATTTCTCCTTCATATTTATGATATCTTTCTGTACTTTCATGTAGATGACTGAATTTCATTTCTCTATCTTACTCAGTTAACTCCTGTTTGCGTTTTCTTTGTATTTCAAGTTTCTTGGCAAATGTAGAGTTTTACTCTTGAATTTACTAAGGGGTCTAGTTCTTGATGATCTCCTTGGCTTTTTGCAATTCATTCTTTAAAGTAAAATTACGAAATTAACTCATGATTGGGTTTAATTTATATATTAAATTGTTGAATTCGAATTAATAAAATACATTTGACAGTATTTGCTATCTTTCAAGATCAGATAAAGTACCATTTCTGTTTTTTCTCTCCAATTTATCTCTCTTAGTTATATCATTCTTCAAATCCTGCATATTTTCTGACTTCGCTCTATCGACTTCGTCATCAAGATTCTAACCTTCTTCATTCATTTTCTACTCTCATTGGCTTGGTACTACAATTTCTTATCTAAATCATTTATCATTCCCTTCTTTAAGTTATCCGGCGTCAAGGAAAAATTGTCCATTGCACTGTTGCTAGAGTAAGGCATTAATTATTGACTATCGTTAGAGTGGATTTTTTTTATAGATCTTCTTTTTTTTCTCGCATTTTGAATATTGAAGCATAACATTAATTTTCTCTAGATAAATAGAATGGTAATATAAATGCTTTAAATATAAATTAACAATTTATGTATGATCTTGTTAACCAATTTATCTGAAGAATTTTGAGTTTGTTATGTATCATTGTCTAAAGCAATAAGATTTTCAATTCATCTATGCCTTTTCTGTAAGCTCATAAATAATGATAGATTTATAATTAACCTTTAGTTTTATCATCTTAATTGCTTTGCAAAGCTTATTATTGCTCAGCTTTCTCCATTTCAACATGTGCTATTCTCTAACCTTTGCGATTCTTTAACTATCTCACCAATTCAACCTCCTGCTATTTCTTCTCCTTCACCTTCTCAAGTTCTCAATCTAGAGACTCACTGCATCCTGATATACATCAAGAACATACCGATATCCTTAGAGTTTTTGCTCTCTTTGAATTTAACCTCGTAGTCAAGCAACTTCTCCATCATGAATCCAAATCTTCTTAGATTCCTTAATTCTTAGCGATTTTTTCTTTTAAAATCTCACTGTCAAGTTGAGCTCACAATTGTACTTTTTTATGTTAAATATGTTCTTTTATTTTGGTAAATAATTAATAGGTCTTTAATAACACAAAAAATTAGTTTACATAAAATACACTTTTTTATAAGGTATTATTTTTTGAGTGTAAGTAAATTTTTAAATTAATCTAGATTGATGATATATTAAAATTGCTGAAAAGCTTAAAATGATGTGAATAGAGGAAATATGCAGAATATAGTGCGATTTTACAATGAAAAATCTCAAGCTGTATATTATAAAATATAACAAGATATTCTGAGTATCCGCACAGCTGTGTCGACAAACAAATCCGCACAGCTGTGCGGAATATTGTTGAAATCTGGGCCACTTCAGCCTTGATTTGTCTTAATTCCCCCTCTTATAGGGGAAACCTCTCTGGGCTCTTAATGCCCTATTTTTAATTAATTCTTAATTATTATTAAATTATTAAGGAATATAATTTTAATTTTTAATAAAAAATTAAATATATTAAACGAAGTTTAATTTCTCTATAGAGATTTCTTACTAGTGATAAATTATAAATTTATTAAATTTTGTTAATTAATTTATTCCTTAATAATTTAATAATAATTAAGAATTAATTAAAAATAGGGCATTAAGAGCCCAGAGAGGTTTCCCCTATAAGAGGATGAATTAAGACAAATCAAGGTTGAAGTGGCTCAGATTTCAACAATATTCCGCACAGCAGTGCGGATTTGTTTGTCGACACAGCTGTGAGGATACTCAGAATATCTTGTAATATTCTATAATATACAGCTTGAGATTTTTCAATGTCAAATCGCACTATATTCTGCATATTTCCTCTATTCACATCATTTTAAGCTTTTCAGCAATTTTAATATATCATCAATCTAGATTAATTTAAAAATTTACTTACACTCAAAAAATAATACCTTAATTGTTATTTTTTTAAAATTGAAACAGTGTAGCTTTCCCTGAAATTTTTTTAGTAATTTATCAATCACAATAGAATTATTTTTATTGACTTTAATTTAACCAATTACATTTAATATAAAATTTTTTGTGGATTCGGAACAGTTTATTTTATATTTGTTATATTAATGTTTTTATAAATTATATAATTTACATATATTAATTTCTGAAAGTATTAAATTGAAGTGAGGTCCGGTCCTTATGGTTTTATTAGCATTGAGTATTTTATAAATAATAAAATGTCGAATCAGCTTAATATTGTAGGAATACATTCGATTTGAGGTTATAAGTTAATAATATTAAATTTAAATATTAAAATCATGACAGTTATGATTTCAAAAGTTATTCAAAATATAACAATAAATTTATTCTACTGTAGAACCCACAATTATTACTGTAAGTTACTATTAGCAATATTCCTGAATAATTCCAGGAACTTAAATTTGGTAATTTTGAGCTAACTCCCAAAAACAGTTAAATGTATTTTTTCGATTACGAGAAGAGTTAAATTCTTTATAGCAAGACCAACCATTGTCTCAATTTTTATTCACATTCCAAAAAGTATAATGCTCATAGTGTTTTAAGTCATTTTCCAAAAATTTAACAGAAGACAATTAGTAATTAATTGTTTTAATTAAATTATTAAATTATCCAAAATCAAATGCATTCTCAAAAAATTTAGTTTATTTAATTTTAATAATATTGAAAAGTTATAGTTCTTTTTTACTTTTAATTCAAATCCAATTAAAATTTCAAAATCTATAAGATTCAAGGGAAGTGTTTATGGAAATTTTGAATCTTAATAAAGTTATATTCAATAATGGAATGTAGAGGAGAAGGTCAACTTCTTCTATGATGAATATTTATTATAAATACATGGGAAATAATATTCGCTTTCTTTTTAAGAGTTAGATAGTAAATCAAGGAATGTAAAAAAAAGAATTTTGTTTTTAAAATAAATAATTAAAAAAAAACATTTAAAGAAGTTAATATGTAACATATATATATATATATAATAAAGCATTCATAAAGGTTTAGGCAGACGAAAGTTTAATTTTTTACCCCAAGAAGCAACTTTTGAGCGTAATACTTTAGCGATAATCTTCCAGATGTTTCGAATAATCCTAATGAAATCATTGAAATTCTTAACAGATTTGGAAAATTGTTTTTGTAGCAATTTTAAGATGATTTCTCCACAAATATAGGTTCAGGAGTCACTTTTTGACACCCCTAATTTCCAGATAAACTTTGTCCTAATTCCTGATAGATTTTTGCTTCCTGATTTCATGACAAATCACAAGATTAGATTCTCGAGTCAAGCAGTTGGCAGGGAAAAGTTTAACTGGAACCAACTAGTATGATTACTATGATATTTATAACAATCAATATATTAAAAAATCAAATTTTATAATAGTAATCTCTTAAAATTCTTTTGAGCTCCTGACGTCACCAGTGATCTGTAAACAATCCTATAAGCTGAGAGAAATTTCTGTAAGCTCCAGACCGACAGTGAGCTCAAGATGTTATCTGTGACCCTAGAAAGGATTTGTGAGCTCCAGACGTCATTTTTCTCTTATAGCAAAGCCAACTCTTCGTTTCTTTTAGTCAATTAAGTTCCAAAATATCTGGTCAATGACTATTTCATAGTCTTTTCTTTGTTCTTCATTTCAGCTTCAGCTTCTAAAATAATAGTTCAATCTCGTGATGAATTTTCCTGGATTTTAATCATTTTTTTACTTGATTCTATGTGTCTGGTGATCCTCTCGATATCTCAAATTTTATGTAGATTAATCTTACACATATAAAAAGAAATAACAACAAATCTGATTCTTACTTGGTGATTTTACTAACATATCTCTGCTTATATAGTGTTTGATTGTGGATGTTTATATCTTTTGAGTTAATTTCTTCCTTTAACTGTGAAAAATACTGAGTTATTTATCTGATTATCATTTTTAACTCTGCTATTTGTTATTGTGCCTCAAGCAAGTTCTTAAAGTCCAATAATTTATTTATAAAACAAATATAATAAAAAATTTTGCTAAAAAAGTTTCTATTAAATCTGACTGCTTCATACAAATTCTGATTTTGCTTGTGACAAAAGTGTTTTTTAACTTGACTTGCTCCAATTTCTTGAATTTATTATTTCGAATGTCTTTATGTTTAATCCTTTATCTCTTTCTTTCTCATCTGTCAACACCACTCTCCTAAGCTGCCAAATCTAATTGAGTTCTCAGTGTTTTAGTATAATTTCCTAGCTACTTCTTCTATTTCTCTTTGTCGATCTTTTCTTTTCCTTGGACTCTTTGATCATTTTATCAATGTTTTAACAAACTTAACTAAGCCCATTTCAAAGGTTTTTCTGCATAAACTCCTTGTTGCGTTATCTAACCTACTCTAACTTCTTATCTTCGTATTTCTCTATTTTGCCAATTCTTCGTAAACTTTCCTAAAGCTGAGTTAAAATAGTGACTTCTTCTAAGTCAGTCTCTTGTTGTGAAATATGATGAAGATTAGCGATTTCAGCTTTAAGAGTGGCTATATTTTAACACTGTTTGCCTTGCTTTTTTTTATTCTCCACTTCTTCATAAGCTTTGTTCACTTTAGTTTTTGGGGCATTCTCAATTATTTTTGCAGAAAAACTTATAAAATATATAAACAATTTTATGATCAATCTTTCAACCTCTTAAGATTACAATCTAGTATTAGCACTACTGACATTTAAAAAAGATTATTCAAAGATTTAATTTTTGAATAATTTGCGTTTCTTGATCAGCTTTTCATCACGTTCATATGAAGTCTTAAGAGTTTTATTATAATATTTGAAAAATAATAAAAATATTTAATTTTACAATTTTATCAATCTTCTTGAACTCATTTTTTCACTTTTTAAATTCTAATTGCCAATTATTTCTTCCAGGAACTAGTAAAAAGTTCCTTCAAAGCGCTCTGGATCGAATCTAAGTACTCAAATTTCTTTGTTTATTACTGCGTTATCTTGGAGGGTTTAAAAGTCTTTTTGGTTCCTCAATAGCTGTTGTGGTTTCGTTTTAACCGGCGATTGCGTCTCCTATTTATTAATGTTTTCAATCTACATTAAATAAGTCAATATATATATATATTGCTTATTTTTTATTTATTAGCGAATCTCAATAATAAACTCTTAATAAATTATAAAAGATGTTAGTAATTCTTCACAATAATCTCCAAATTATAAAACAATTCCTTGGGATTCTATGAATTCAATTTTACTTCCTATTTATGCAGCTTCTCTGGTTTCTGAGTTTATTTATGCCTGCTTCCCTTAAAGTATAATTTAATGCATGTAATTATTATGTAGTGAAATTATAATATTTTCATAAATGCTGTAATTAAACAAGTAAAAGCTCTTGCATTACTAGACTCATTTTTTCTCTGAGTGATTTCGAGCTAAAATCTTTTAAATCAACTTCATCAATTATAATATTGCTGAAATTAGTTTCGAAAAATCTCAACAAGAGAGAAAATTAATCCACAGTTAATCAATAAGAGACTTAATAATAATTTTTTTATTATTCTTCGCAGTTCTTCTTGATGCAATTACATAAATTTCAACTATTCTTTAACCCTGTTTAATTAATTTGATTTATTTGGATTTTATGAATATTCTCGATATATTATTGTTTGTTTTAATCATATATTTTAAATGTCTAACCAAGAACAAACAGCAATGGAAGAAAATTTCGATCCCACTTTCAACTACATAATCTACATGCCTACTCAGCAATAGTGATAAACCATGAACTTCAAAAATCTCCTTAATAATCTTGCTTACTTGGGTAAGGAATAGTTGATATCAAATTTTTAATAATTAATTTAGACACCTGAGTTATTAGAATACGATCTCAGGCAGATTCAACCTCGCCACGCGATTCAACAGCAATAAGACTTTCAGAAACTAAACTGTTAGTTAAGAAAACATGCCAAGTATGCATATAAAAAAGTAAAGATTGGAGGGTATAGCAAGCTTAGTCTAAACATATTCCCAGGTCTTCAGGTACAATCCAAAATTATAGACGATAACTTAATGGGAAGGATGCCATAAAAAGAATTAAATTTTAAATGGTGCTTCAATCTACTTTATTTCAATTAATAATTATATTGATATTAATGAATTGAATTTGTAAAATAGATTAAACATTGATCCAACTGCAAATTAGTTTGGAAACAACTCAAATGAATTTGAAGCCTTTTGTATGAAAAACTCCTTACTCCTTGCTACAAAATAACATAAACCTATCATAATAACAGTAACTTCAATTTGACATCAAATTGGAAAAATATTCAATTAAAATCAGTTTTAAGGTGCCACAAACTCCTCTTTGTATGGTGTTGGATTCTTAAACGCAGCTTAGCTTCTTGCAAATGCTTAATAAATGCAACAATATAAGTTCCTACCTTAATAGAAATAACCAACCCCCTAAACCTTGTCCATGCAAGATAATTCTCCAAATCAACATATAGGAAAGAAGCTTTCAATAACAATCTAAACATGAATATGAACAACATCTATTCTAATTTGAAACATTTCTAAAACTACCTTGACTCCATCTAAAAGTAAGAAGCTCTAGGAAACTCTGGGCAATCTCTTCCAAACTAGTAATAGAAGAATTTCAATGAAATGGTATAGAACAAGACCCCGCTAACGCAGTAAACTTAGAGTTACTAAATGCTGCTTTTTATCAAACACCAACTTTGAATAATTATGGGTAAAAACAAGAGCCTTAGGCATACTCTTCTATAGGATTTACACCAAATCGGCAAAACCTACTAAAGCAAAATAATTGCATGAATAATAATTTGCAAGACTTAAATGCTTAAATCATTATTGGATACATGAACTCAGCAAACTTAGGAAACGAGAATAACGAACCAATAATAGGTAAAAGTTATACTAAAACGTTGAATCATGAAAGGAAGTCAATCTCAAGAGAAAGACAAGCAGGTTACAACCC
Organism: Oxytricha trifallax; assembly: GCA_000711775.1. Classification (NCBI taxonomy): domain Eukaryota; phylum Ciliophora; class Spirotrichea; order Sporadotrichida; family Oxytrichidae; genus Oxytricha; species Oxytricha trifallax. The sequence goes on from ARYC01025464.1 coordinate 21,364, forward strand.
TGCTTAATGCACTTAATATGATAATCATAGCAGCAAAACACTAGCAACAGAAGTTTCAGTTAAGATTATAACTATGCCAAGGCTATATCACAAACTAAACAGCTTAAAATTAACAAATTGCACATGTCAACAGTCAAAGTGCTTAATAAATCATGGTTAAGTTCTAACACAGAGAATGAAATTGATGATTAAGTTTAATATAAACATACTGAGCACTATATCCAGAAGAGTCCACCTTAAATTGGTAGAGAGAACCAGTTACCCACAGAATCACTAAATAGAATTAACCAAATTACGACAATTTAGGAGATCCCAAAGAATTTTTCAGCAATTGGAAGTTCTAAAACCAAATTAAGCAGAAGCTAAGTGACTAAAAAACAAAAAGAAACAGATAAAACAATAGCTAATAATAGAAACTAAAACATTAACAATGATAATGAAGTTGCTAACAACATAGGAGCAAATGATTTCATGCTGTAATTATTCAGAAATCAAAATAATAACATGTCTCAAAGTTCAAATTCGATTTTATAAAAAGTAATATTTTAACACCTTCCCTAATAAAAACACTAATCACAACTTTAACAATCAATATTACATTTTAACTATTAAATTCTAAGAATTTATAGGAATTTGATTATATTCTCCATAGAGTTCAACTTATAAAAAGACTATTACGACACTTAACAATAGAACAGCTAATATATTAAATCCTATATGGAAAGTTACAAACATAGATGAGATGCCATCATGCTCGGAAAACCAAGAATTTTGAAGAACTCTTAGAAAAAATTTGATTTAAATGGAAATTTATCCAACTCTACCAATTATCAAAATGCTTTAATTATAAAAAAAAACCATTCAAAAAAATTCAGCTTATAATGACTTACTTAGTAATGACGATGATGAAAATGAGTATGATAGACCAAAGCCAAAAAATGATTCTTAAAGTAAAATCAAAGAAACCTGAAGTTACTGAACTAGTCTAAAGTAAAAGTATAATTACTATGTTAATAACTTGAAAATGAAAAAAAGTAGGAAAACCAAGAACAAAATATAAACAAACAGAAAAGAAGCCAGAAAAAGATGGCAAATCCCCTTAGGGACGATGATTATACTGAAAGATACTAATTTGATAACAATTAAAGTCCAAGACCCCAAAACAAAGTTATCTTTTTCTCTCTCTGTATATATATATATATATATATATATATAAAACAATCGCAAGAATTTTTAGTTGTCATCATAAAATCTATAGCAAATGGCTCGTTATTCCATCATGGAGTTTGAAATACTTGAGAAGGAATGCATTAATAAATACTCTCCAATACAAGAGCATATGGAGGTGCCAATGATTATTCACCAAGAAACCTGTTAATAGTGGATAGCAACATTAACCTTAAAACAAATGCAAGAAGTAGACCTTTGATGATTCAAATAATGAGGAAGAAAAAGATTAAGAATATTTCAGAAATGACTTAATATCAATTAAATTAACAATTAACTTCGAGATAATGAATCAGATAGATTGGCTTAATACTAAAGTAAAAACGATATGATACTTCAAAACATTAACCAATAAGACACTAAATTTAACATCGTGAAAAAGTTCTTTAAAAAAGAAAACTCCTAGAAACCACATACTAACCTTCCTAGAATAACGTACAGTCTTTCAAATGACGAAAACAACCCAGTCTCATAGGAGATGTAGTTAATGTTCAACTTAACCTGTGTAGTTGGAATAAAGTGATGGAAAAGTTAAATTAAGAGCAATAGTAGCCTAATAAAAAGCGCATGGAAAACTAGAAGTTAATTTAGAAAGCTTTGGTTGAGAGGAGAAATTTGAGTATATGAAAAAAATAATCAACAAATGACATTAATTAATTGAAAATTTTTTCATTTTAAATCAAATGAAAAAATGGCATTTGAGGAAATTAAAAGATAAAAGCTAGATGAAATAGAGAAAATCAAAAATGTAAAGAATGCTCTTGATTAAAAATATGTAATTAATTTCTCTATTCTAAAATTCTTTATAAATATAATTTAAAGATCAAAGAATCTGTAGTTAGTAGGAGGTTCAAACAAAAGAAAACGTGAAGAAATAAAGACACTAATGAAAGAACTGCTTAGAGTGATAGAGGAATACAATGCAAAAGAACAAAAGCAGAAAAGACAAATGACAGATCGAAGAAATAAGTGAAGGATTTGACTCGAAGAAACAAAGAGCTGAGAGATGAACTCAGACATCACGAACACAGAGATTTCAATCTGCCTCTAATATATGATGCTAATTTCATTATTATCCATTAAATCCAAGTAGGCTGTAAAAATTTTAATTAAGATTATTTGATATAATAACTATAATAATTAATGCAAACATTAAAGCAACTATATATAGAACAATTAAATAAAATTCTTAACTCAGGTTTAACACCTAAACTACTAATTAAGACGGTCTTGTTTACTTATATTACAAATTAATATCTGAACTGTTAAGAGTTAAAATGCATGTTGTCAGATAGATCTGCTTGAATAAAATTAACAACAAATAAATTTATCCTAAGGAGAAATAAAGTATAATAAAGAAGTTAACTCGAGAACAAGTGCACTTCAATAAATCCTAAACTTGTTATAAAGAATGTAGCATTTAACAATTGATTAAAGATTAAGGAAAAAAATAAAAATATACTTGATTAGTGAAAAGTGCTTCATCACTGAAGAAAATCAATTATCAATTTCGAATTAAATATAGATAAATAAAAAATTGAAATCACCTGACATATATTATAAATAATAATAAATAAACCAAGAAAGAATTCTTTAGTTTTCTTGGTTAGTTAGTTAGAGTTAGTAAATAAAATACAAATATAATATATATTGATGAGAATACATTCCAACCGTTCTCTCTCAAGAATAGGGCTAGGACTAACAAACATAATAATGTAGATTTATAATAATTAGGTGTGAAGTTTACAACTTAAGCATTAATACTTTGTATCTCATACCAACGCGGAGTAAAGAGTACTATCTTTCAGAAAATTCTATTAATGCACAAAAATTTATGCAATGTTTGGAATAATTTTAAAATATTTAAGGACAATCTTTGAATTCAAAGGTCAAAATAAGTTTAATAGTTTATAAAAGAAAATGGCTGGAAAATTATTTACAATGCACCTTACTCACTTCTGTCCCATTGTATTGAGGGAGTGTTCGCCTATTTAAAAAGAATATACAATAATTAAATAATACAATTGGACCTTCAATTAAGAAACAAACAAAATTATGAAATAATTATAAATTTAATATATCAAGTTGATAGAAATTTTATTTGGAAAATAATTGATAGAAATTTTGAGAAATATAGGACTACTTAGATACTAAGCAGTAATTGTAAATTGGAGAAATTTATTGTATTTTAACTTGATTAAATATAACTCATTTATTAAACTTAAACTTTTTTTATTATTAGTTATGACTCCCTCATTTTCTTAAATGTCTAATTATTCTATCTCAACATTTGTTGATTTGATATTAAAGCTCATATTACTTTCTTTTTTTTACTATTGTCTTTTAGCCTTAGCTTAAACTTTAAGCATGGTTCTTCATTTGCCTCTTGCCCAGTAAATAATAAAAGATAAATATAAATAATTTTATTTAAGTTACTTGAGAAATAAGGTTCAGATTAAATTTCCTTAAAAATATCATCTCTTATTGCAATTGCTTTTTCCTAGATGTGGCCAGAATCTACAACATTTTATATTATGTTTTGGCCAATAAAAATATTCTCTAAATACTAGGGTGCCAGAGTGCCTACAATATAAAAGAAAAACTCTCATTCTAAAAGTGGTTTCTTATCATTAAAATAATTTAAGTGATTCATGAGCTGTCTTAACTTGGTTCAGGATGCTTTTAATTTTTAATTCAGGATATTGATAAAATAAATAAAATAAGAAATTTAAGAAATACAAATCCATTCTAAATATATTAGTAATTAAAATTGTCATGGGTTAGGAGTATCATTAATACTAATTTGATTTAGATTGAATTTTTAATTAATTAATTAATTAATTAATTTTAAATATAATTTTTAATTAGTGGTCTAGTGGTCTGGCAGGGTATATAATAGACCAATTGTAAGTATATATATTTTTATATATCAATAATTATGAATATGTGTTTA